>MKEJ01075920.1:0-19935 GCA_001753735.1 Embelia ribes
AGAGCTGATTTCATCTTTTTCTCTGAACCAATATTTAATTTATGGTTCTCATGTATGTGTAGCCACTTTCTCATCTGGTTTGTTTTTTTCCTACAGTTTTCTTTTGCTAAGGAGCCTCATTTTTTTACACAAAGCTTCTTTTAGATTGTCCCAGGTTACTATCTGAGATTGAACGCTGATGGTTTTATTGAGCACAGCACCTGTATAAATAACACTGCCAGCGAGCATTTTATGGTTGAACGTCTTATTCTTGATGATCTCTTCTGCTGGGCTGTTCAATATAAGGTGAACCTTTATTTTTTAATTGAGCTGTATGAGATTATGTATCTGTTCTATGCTTTATAATCCTGTCTTATGGTTCTTTCTCTCCACAAGCTATATTTGCTATTTGAAAGCATACCATAGCGGAGCTACTGGAAGCTACTATTATCATCAAGCATTTTTGCTTAACAATATCATGAACTGAAGCTTGTTGGAATGTAATACTGGTCAAAGTTTAGTTTTGCTCTGGGGTAACTTCGCGGGTCGCGGTTTTTGTCGACATAATGCTACTTGCTTGCCTGTAATGATAGAAAATTTTTACTGCAATATGACCAAAAGCTTTGGCACACTTTCACTTCTTCACTGCTGTTTTTTTCTGTAAATTCATCTAAAGACCAAGGCTAAAAATTGTAGAACATGGTGACCAATTTGCCTAAACATCTATCACTAACCAAAAAGTGGCTACCGAAAGAAAGCTTTTTGTTACGGCTCGATTTCCCCACCACGTGCGCAACGGGCTATTCTTGCTTCTTCCGGATTTAGATGCTTCCATCGAACCAACCCCTTTTGAACGTACGTACTTTGAATTTGTACCCAACAGTAATCCATAACCTCAATCGGCTCAATTTGGATGTCCCCATCATCAGAAATTGCGGGTAAAATGGAAGTGCCAACATCACTGTCTCCCAATTTTTTCTTTAATAACGAGACATGAAACACCGGATGTATTTTGGCTATTTCGGGAAGAGCTAGCTTATAGGCTACCGGTCCTACCTTAGCTATTATTTGATAAGGACCAAAGTATTGGTTGGACAACTTTTTATATGCCCTTTTGAAGACAGTTTGTTGACGGTATGGTTTTAATCTCTAGTATACCCATTCGTCCTCTTTGAACTCAAGCTCTCAACGGCGTTTGTTTGTGTGTTGATGCATTTGGTTTTGAGATTGGTATAAAATTTGACGAAGAGTATGTAGAATTTTGTCTCGCTGTTTAAGCTCTTGGTCGACCCCATCAACTATAGCTTCCCCCGGTATATACCTTGTAATCATTGGGGGTTTACGGCCATAAAGCGCTTCAAAGGGTGTCATTCCTGCGGCTTGATGAAAAGATTTATTATACCAAAACTCGGCCCTCGATAAAAAAATGTTCCCAGGATCGTGGATTATCACTGACAAAGCATAGCAAATATTGCCCAAGGCAACAATTCACTACTTAGGTTTGGCCGTCGGTTTGTGGGTGATATGCTGAACTCGTTTTAAGGACTGTTCCTTGTAATTTGAATAACTCTTGCCCAAGAAGGCTAAGAAATATTCGGTCCCAGTCACTTACAATCGAACATGGCATACGGCCACAATCTTAGCAGTGTACGGGTGACTTAATGCAATGAGCATATTTTGAAAAACGGTCAACAACAACAAATATAGAATCTTTACCAAAGGACTTGGGCAGTCCGTCGACAAAATCCATGGAAATATCTTTCTACACTTGGTCCGGAACGGGAAGAAGAGTTAATATTCCTGTCGGCGATCGGTTTTCTGATTTGTTCAGTTGGAAAACATCACATTCTCGTACATATCTCATTACATTTGCGCGTAATTGTTCCCAATAAAAAAATTCTTCCCAACCTTTTGTAAGTTTCAAATATCCCGATTGCCTACCGATTTGAGAATCATGGAACTCGTGTATGAGGCTACGCAGAAGCTTTTCATTATTTGGGACATAAACATGATCATTAAAGAAGATAAACCCATCTCTTTTACTAATTTTTTTCAAGGGCTTAACTTTTCCTTTGACCAGATTTTTTTGGTTATCCAGACTAAGCTCTCCAGAGGCCAACAATTTCTGGTCTGCTCCAGTGTGCCCTCCCGAGTCTAGTTCGGACTCCAACTTCTTCATTTTTGGATCTGGTTTCGTAAGCTCTATTATTTGATCCCAAATTTCCCATTCGGGAATCAATACAGCATACGAAACCCCCTCGTCTTACCCCCTTGGCAAGCGGGATAATGCATCGGTGGCATTGTTTTCTCTTCCAGGTCGATAAACAATTTCGTAAGAAAATCCCAATAATTTAGCTTTCCATTTTTGTTGCTTCGGCATTGTAATTCTTTGCTCTAATAAGTACCTTAGGTTTTTTGGTCCGTGTATATTTTGAATTTACGGCCTAACAAGTACAGTCTCCACAATCGAACTGCCTTCAAGATGGCGAGCATTTCTTTCTCGTAAATCGACCATCCTCTCTTTGTTGGACTTATGGCTTTGCTCATAAAGGAAATTGGCCGGTTTTGTTGCGTTAAAACAGCCTTCATCCCCTTTCCTAATGCATCGGTCTCGATAAGAAAATCTTCTTCAAAGTTTGGAAGCGCTAAGACCGGTATGGTGGTCATAGTAATTTTAAGTGCTTGAAAAGCTTCTTCTGCCTCAACACTCCATTTGAACTGTCCCTTTTTTAACAACTGTGTCTAGGGTTTAGCAAGAATCCCGTAGTGCTTTACAAACTTTTGGTAATACCCAGTTAATCCAAGAAAACCCCTCAACTTGGTTGTGTTCTTCAGACTTGGCCATGACAACATATCTGTTATTTTTTTAACGTCGGTATGTACCCCTTCCAAATATTCGACCCTATCTTGCCCAAAGGAATACTTCGATAATTTGATATAAAAACTATGCTAGGCTAATATTTCTAACACGAAGCGAATATGTTTCAAGTGTTCCGCCCAATTCTCACTATAAATGAGAATGTCATCGAAGAATACGAGTATACATTTCCGTAGACGAGCCTTAAAAATTTGATTCATTGCCGCTTGAAACGTTGATGGTGCATTGCAAAGACCAAACGGCATTACCAAATACTCAAAATGCCCATGGTGAGTTTGTAATGCAGTTTTGTGTATGTCGTCTGGATGAAGCTGGATTTGATGATATCCCGAATGAAGATCGAGTTTAGTGAAGTATTTCGATTAAAAAAGCTCGTCAAGCATGTCTTCAATGGTGGGTATTGGGAAACGGTCTTTCAGAGACACCATTCAAGGCTCGATAGTCGGTACAAAATCTCCATGTCCCATCTTTCTTTTTTACTAATAAAACGGATGACGAAAAAGGACTCAAACTTGGCCGGATGAGTTCCATTCGTAACATTTCTTCTACTTGCCGTTCGATTTCATTTTTTTGAAAATGTGCATAACAATAAGGTGCAACATTAACGAGTTTGTTTTCGTTCTTGAGCATAATGCAATGATTGAACTCGTGCCTAGGCTGTAATTTATTGGGTTCCACCATAACTTGTTGAAAGTCATTTAGAACTTTCTTCTAGTCCAGAGGTAGTGTCTCAGGGAACAATATTTTGGGTTCCACCGTAACTCGTTGAAAGTCATTTATGACTTCCTGCAAGTCCATGGATAGGATCTCAGTATCCTTTGTTCTATGACATATAACCTCAGCCGAATAAAGGCAGAATGCTTCACCACCTTTACGTAACTCATGCAAAAATGAACTTACCTCGATAGCCGCTAATTCTCCCATAGGCTGAGCAGTTAGATGATAAGTTTGTTCTCCTTTTACGAATTCTATTGTCATTTTTTTCCAATCGGATACAACCGGTCCTAAACTTGCGAGCTATTGAATTCCCAGAACTAGGTCCAACCCACTCAGTGGTAACGAAAATAAGGTCGTGACAAACTCGTATCCTTGGATTTTGATTGGCACAACCACGTATTTTTCTATGCAAACAATTTTCTCCCCACTAGCAATACGAACCGAAAAAGGTTCAGTTGGCATAACCGGTAGGCCCAAAGTTGGAGCAAACTTACGATTAACAAAATTGTGGCTTGACTCACTGTCAATCAATGTCATAGCTTGCATATTCCCTATATCCGCCTTGACACACATAGTCTTAACCCCCGAACCTCCTACCAAGGCATGAATGGATATTATAAGATTCTCTGTTTCCTCTTTAGTTTGCTCTTCTTCAATTCCCTTCAATTCCGCCTCTTCGATTTCATCGTAGTATTCAATGACAAATGCTTGAGGTAACGTCCTCGCTTTACAACGATGCCCCGGCGTAAATTTTTTGTCACAATTAAAACATAAGCCTTGGGTTCGCCCTTTTTGCATTTCTTCCCATGTGAGTTTCTTGAATGAAGATGGGGAATCGTCACCTTTATTCTCAGTAACCGTACTAGTGCTAGTAACTTTGGTGATGCCCCGGTTTAAGATATTAGACTTAGACTTCCTTCTCCTCTCTACTTGTGTCGAGCCAAACTGATAACATCGGGCAAAGATCTTGAGAAAATATCTTTATCTCGGAAGAAATTTCCTCTTTCAACCCACTCAAGAATGCCCCTTTTAGGGTCTTTTGAGATCATCCCGTAACCTTATCTGACAACCTTTCGAACTCCTTAAGATATTCTCAGAACGTGCCAGTTTGTCGTATTTTGTGTAGGGCCTCGTCAAATTCTTCGAAGTTGGTCGGTCCAAACCTTGTCATAACAACTTTTTCGAATCTTTTCCATGTAATCGTTTTCCCCTCTTTTTTACTATGCTTTTTGAACCATCTCCACCACGCATTTGCTTCCCCTATGAGATTAAAAGAAGCAATTTCTACCTCTTTCTTCCCTTGCACCGATTGAGTCGAGAAGTATTACCGTGCTTGTTCAAGCCAACTATTGGGATCGACTCCTTCAAAACGAGGGAACTCCATCTTTACGGGTTTGAAGTACTTTTTCCTGCCATTTCCATTCTCGCTTCGGTTCGAAGAGTCCGACAATTCTTCATCGGAATTCTCCATTTCCGAATGTGAAGACGAGTAAGAATGCGAAGCAATCAAGATACGATCTACTTCTTCTGTCTCATTTTTAATGGTTTTTGATGCTGCCTTTTTCTTTATTTTGTGAGTGCAACTCATCCTCACCTCAATTCGTTGCACTGCTTCGGGCAAAGCTTGTAACACTTGAGCTTGCTCGCTCTGTCCCTCGGTTAGATGAGTTACACATTGTTCCGGAGCCTCCATGCGTTCCTTATTTGTTGCCATAATTTTTCATGCCAATGATCACATCCTTTCTCTGATACCAAGGATGTTACAACTCGATTTCCCCGCCACGTGCGCAACGGGCTATTCTTGCTCACAGTGCAAGACGACCAAAGTTTATGCTTTTAAAGGAGAAGCAAAGAACCAAGAGTTTCATTCTCATTCTCCAAGTTTGAGTCCCCAGCTTCACACCTCTCCATATGCATGTTATACTTAGGATTCGGTTAAGGCCTTCGAAAGCTATGTCTCAAGATTGAGATCGAGTTCGTAACACTTTTCTTCGTGGAATCTGAGTCACATTTTTATCTAACTTGATGGTGTCAACCTATACGTAACCCATAGCTGTTGTTAAAGAATATAAGTCGGCCTACTTCTAACAGTTTTTTTAGTAGTTTCTGATATGCAAAAAATAAAATAAAAAAAATAGTCTCTTGTCCCCATTCAGATGCACCTATTTTGTTTTCCCTAGACATGGATTGCAGTCGTCTAGTGGCATATAGATATAGTCATGAACACCTTTGCCATCTAAAACATGGCTTGTTAGGGCTGGTGGTGGATTAAAAGTGATGATCTTTCTTCTCTCCATTTGTGTTTATGCATGATAGGAGTTTTCTTACTAGAAGATTAACCCGTGTTCGCAGTAGTTCATGACAGCCATCTTCTTTTCCAGTTGGACATGTGAAGCCAATATGGTATCTTGAAAAGTTTATTATGGCTCTGTAATTTGATTTTGTTTAAATTCATGGTGATCTTGTAGGTTGATGGGTTCCGATTCGATCTTATGGGTCACTTAATGAAAAGTACCATGGTATGAAACTTAACATTCTTTCTGCCAAGGCTTATACATTAAAGCATTGATAAATGTTTATACATATGTAAACATCCTCCTTGAAGTGATCTCTTTTGGGTCCCTTTTTGGTGCGAAGTAAGATTTATATTATTACTTAGATATCTTGGAGAGATTGGTTTTTCAGATGCTTTTGGTCCCAACTGAATTTACCTTTATAGTTTGATTAATAACCTCAGCAATGTGCATACTTTCATATATATGAGTTCATAACATGGGTGGGGAGATGTAAACAAATGCTTAGATGTTTTGAATTCTTTATTAATGAGATTTATTGGGGTAACAAATGGTAAATGGGGTTAACAAATTCCGAAATAAATTGTACTTTTTAATTTCCACTTCTATGATGGCTTCAGATATGTCCTTCATTTGGTTCTGATGTGTATTTTTCTCAAAAGAGCAGGTTAAGGCAAAGAGCTTGCTCAACGGTCTAACAAGGGATACATATGGAGTAGATGGTTCCTGTATCTACATGTAAGTCCTGAAATCTCAGTAATGTGGCCAGACACTTCTTTTATTTTAGTATTAAACTTTGATCATTTTTGTACTCTTATTTCTTTATGCAAACTATCTTGTTCTTTGTAGATATGGTGAAGGATGGGACTTTGGCGAAGTAGCAAAAAATGGGCGCGGGGTCAATGCATCACAGTTCAATCTTTGTGGAACTGGAATAGGAAGGTAAATGTCTTCTCTCTCTTCTTATTAGTTGGTAATATAATCTTTTCTCCTGTTCACATAGGCTAGTTTTCTATACAGTAGTTTAATATATACTTCTGGAGAAATTTGTACAAAGTTACATGCATGACCAGTGAATCTAAGCTTGCACGCACTTGACATTATTTTTTGTTGCCATAAACAGACTAAACTTGAAACTGAACCATTTTTGCTCCGCAAACCCTTTATCAATGGGTACCATGATCATTGCTGAGTACCTGTATTCTATTAAATCTCCTCATACCATCACTGTTTTGCCTAAAGATTCCTTTTCCTGCCTTGTCAAGCCAATCTGAAGAGAAAGAAAAAGTGATTATTTGGATATTGGTCGTATTATTTGAATGTTGATGTTATTATTAATGAAAAATTTGCATCTGCTTACATCATTGTATCTTGTTAATGGCGAAATAATAGAAGATAGAAAATATTATCTTGGGAGAAAAAATGAGTGCATACCAATTGGTCTACCTCGACCTCTATTTATATAGGAACAATACATGTGGGAAATCTAGAAGATTCCCCAAATAATGTAATTACATAAATGCCATATTCTAAATATCTCCTAACATAAATATAATATCTCCTAACATAAATATGTAATATTCTCCAACACTCCCCCTCAAGCTGGAGCATATACATCATATGTTCCAAACTTGTTATAAATAAACTTAACACGGAGATCCACCCAACGCCTTAGTGAATAAATCTGCTAGTTGGTCTTTTGACTTCACATGTTTCGTCGTAATCATATTTTCCAAAATCTTTTTATGAACGAAATGGCAACCAACCTCAATATGCTTGGTTCTCTCATGAAATGTTGGATTTGAGGCAATATGAATTGTTGCTTGATTATCACACATTAAATCCATCAACCTACACTACTGAAAACCAAGTTCCTCCAAAATATGCTTTAACCATATCAACTCGCATGAAGTATGAGCCATTGCTTTATACTCAGATTCAGCACTAGACCTTGTCACAACATTTGTCTTCTTACTTTTCCACGAGACAAGATTTGCACCAACAAATACACAGTATCCTGTAGTCGACCTTCGATCAAATGGACAACCAACCCATTGAACATGAGTATGAATATGATTCTTGTACAATAATCCTTCCGCTGTTGCTCCTTTGAAGTATCGTAATATTCGGATGACTGCATCCTAATGACTTGTCCTAGGAAAGGACATGAACTAGCTAACAACACTAGTAGCAAATGAAATACCTGGTCTCGTGACTTAAATAATTCAACTTCCCAACTAATCTTCGATATCTTTCTGGATCATCTGACAATTCTCCATGTTCAGGAAAAAGCTTAGTGTTAGGATTCGTAGGAGAATCAAGGGGTTTGGTGTCTAACATCTCTGTCTCGGACAATAGATCTAAAACATATTTCCTTTGTGATAAAAAAATTCCTAAATGTGATTGAGCAATTTCAATACTTAGGAAATATTTTAGGGGACCAAGATCTTTCATGTAGAATTGACGTTGCAAGAATGTTTTAAAGTTTTCAATACCAACTAGATCATCGCCAGTAATAACAATATCATCCACATATACCAATAGTATAATTCTACCTGCCGGGGTGTGTTGATAGAAGACAGAATGGTTGAGTCCGTATCTTCGTAAGCCAAACTGCATAACAACCTCGCTAAACCTTCCAAACCATGCACGTGGAGACTGTTTCAAGCCATATAACACCTTTAAACGATAAACCAAACTGTACTCCCCCTGAGCAACAAACCCAGGTGGTTGTTCCATGTAAACTTCTTCGTGTAAATCTCCATGAAAAAAGACATTTTTTATATCAAGCTGATGCAACAACCATGAATAAGAAGCTGCCAAAGAGATAATCAGCCAAACCGATGTAAGTTTAGCGACTGGGAAAAACGTTTCCATGTAATCCATGCCATAGACTTGCGTATATCGCTTGGGAACTAGGCGAGCCTTAAGTCGTTCAATCTTTCCATCAGAATGAAGTTTCACTATGTATACCCACCGACAACCAACAGAGGTTTTACCTTTGGGAAGTTCAACAAGTGTCCAAGCACCATTAGACCGATAAGCAGACATTTTGATATGCCCGGGATGCTAAGATGTCGAAAAGTCGACTTTTGTATTCTCGCAAAAAGAAACCAACTCTTCACGTTTGATAAGCCGAAGGCGCCACAAACGAGTCGGGTTGGGGTTCTAACAAAACAAGCTTGATAAGCCGAAGGGCGCCACAAACTTATTCTGCTAGGGTGATTCGCCATACTTCGGAAAGATGAGAAGGGGAATGATAAGAATCGGGGTCCAACTCGCCACTAACTATTTACTCCTAAATTGATAGATAAGAGAGAGAGGATTAAAGACACAAGAGTAATTCAATATTCATTCATATGTATAAAAAATGATATAACAAACTTGCTTATATAGGCCATTGCCATATTTTTCTAGGGCCTAAAATATTGGTTGACAGTTCAATTGCTAAAAATAAAAGATTACAAATATTGACAGTTATACAAACATAAATAAAGCATTAATTACTAAATTTGAACATCATAAACGCTCCAAATTGAGTGGGCTACATCCTCAAGTCCTCCAAAGGTAACTTCCCAAAAATCCATCACGTTTTCCCATGCACATTAGCTTCGTAAAATGGGCAATTCATGTTTGGCTAATATACGCGCTTCTAGATTGCCCAAGCTTGTATATTTAGCTTCGGAACCTTCTGGACATGTCATCCCGAACCCAAGAAGTGTCTCAAGTATTGGTTGAATTCATTTAGCTTTTGCTTGGGTGACCGGACTAAGCGTAGAAACCTTTGGATCATTGGCTACCTTATTTACTTCATGATAACATCATCCCCTCTGGGTTGGTTAGGATTTGCCCTCAAATCCGAATCTTCATAGTCATCAATATATGGAGTCAAATCCCAAACATTGAAAGTGTTTGATCATTGGTAACCTTATGGAAGCTCAACATTTTATGCATTATTGTTTAGCTTAGACAACACTTGGAATGGACCATCAGCCCTTAACATAAGCTTTGATTTTCATAGGTTTGGAAACTGCTCTTTCTTCAAATGCACCAACCAAATCACATGGATAAAAGACATATTTATGGCCTTTGTTTGTTGCTTTATCATTCACTTTATTTTGGCATTCAACGTGTTCCTTAACTTGCTTATGCATGGTTTTAACTAACTCGGCTTTCTTCTTTACATCCAAATAGACACACTCTTCGGCTGGGATCGGTGATTAATCAAGAGGTATTATCAGGTTAAAACCATAGCCGATTTCGATTGAGGTAAGTTTTGTAACTTGATGAACACTCCGATTGTATGCAAACTCGACCATTGCTAATGCCTTATCCTAAGATTTCAAATTTTTACTAATGAGACTCCAAAGTAAAGTAGATAAGGTACGAATTACCATTTTAGTCCGACCATCGGTTTGTAGATGATAAGTTGTACTAAAAAGTAGTTTCGTCCCAAGCTTCTTCCAAAGCGTCTTTCAAAAATAGCTCAAGAACTTAGTATCCTGATCTGATACTATGGTCCTTGGAATCCCATGTAACTTGATGATCTTTCCAAAGAACAATTAGCCATATAAGAAGCATAATTGGTTTTGTGACTCGGAATGAAGTATGCCATCTTCGAGAATCGATCAACCACTACAATAATCGAATCTTTACCTCGATGTGTTCTTGGTAACCCCAAAACGAAGTCCATACTAATATCCACCTAAGGTTGATCCAAAACTGGTAAAGGCATGTATAAATCTTGAGCTACTTCTTTGCTCTTGGACATTTTACAAACCGCACATCTCTCAATAATCTGATGTGCATCTTTAATCATACCAAGCCAATAAAAGTGTTCCTTGACCATTTTCAATGTCTTATTTTCACCAAAGTGTCCTGCCAAACTACCACTATAAGCCTCTCGAACCAATAATTCCCGAATTGAGCAATTCGGAATTACAAGTTATCCTATCCGAAAGAGATATTCCTTACGGCGATAGAACCCATTCACGGCCTCTTTCTCATATGTCGAATAGATTGGGGATAAATTCAGATCCTCCAAGTATTGATCTTTGATAAGTTCGAACCTGAGCAAGTTCGCACTCATCATTGATATAAGAGCATGTCTTCGAGAAAGAGCATCGGCAACAACATTCGAATTCTCCTTCTTGAATTTGATGACATATGGAAATACTTCCATAAACTCAACCCATTTCGCATGCCTTCGGTTTAGTTTTGCTTGCCCCTTCAAATACTTTAAAGACTCGTGATCGGTGTGTATCATAAGATCCTTCGGCTTATGTCTCATTGATGACAGATTAATGGCATTTGTCAAGTTTTTGGACGGATTCCGTCCATAGGGTATTGATTTGATTCCAAATTAAAGGTTACTGTATTAATTGATCGGAAAAAAAAAATGGTGTATTAATTTAATTTTGGCCAATATATTGATGTACTAAAAAATATTTAATCTAACAAAATGGTAGTTAATTGTACGATGCACTACAATGTTCATAGAGATTTAACTAACAGTTGGTTGGATATTGTTAAAATTTTGTGCATGCTCTTGATTTTATCTATTTTCCTTAAAAGCACATAAACATCACATGTATATGGACCAAAGCAAAGCCTTTTGCCCTTAAAAATGGAAGTGCCCCAGCCTGTGACAAACTAGAAATAGTTCCAAATTTCCCATAAGATGTAACAAGCTATAATAGCAACAAAAAAGGATAATTTAGAATTTACACATATGGCTACACCAAAAATTTCTCATATTTTTTGTGTTCATAATGTATAGTTTTATGCAACTCTCTCAACCAGCTAACCATCAATCAATGGTCACCAAGGCCCTCTATTAATATATTTATGATATATGCACATGTATATTCACTGTGGCCTCCAATAATACCACATTTCCATGTTCAGAGCCGTATAATAAACTTCTAACAACGTATTTATTATTGCTAAATAAACACACAACAAATTGTGTTTAAATGGGCCATATTGTGGGTATTAGACAGCCACATATGTGACCAACATAAGTACTTAGTACAAAATCTTACTCCCTCCCTGCACAAAAAAGTGCTCAATTTGGCTGGCCATAGTTTTTTTATGAAACTTAAAATTATAATATTTTAATATAATAAAAATACCAAATTAATTCTAATTTTATATACAAAAATATAAATTTAATATTTTTTATCACATTATGCATCGAACTTTAAGCTTACTGATTTATTTAAATTAAAATAACAAATTAGTTCAGTTGAAATTAAGCAATAAAATATTATCTAATTTTTATGAAAAAAATTAAAAACAAGAATATATAAGCTCGACCCAAATGAGCACATAGTGACTTTTTTGGCTTTTGGACAAGCTAGAGCTAGCCGCACACTATTTGATCAATTATCTTAATTTTTGCACAATTATTAAAAAGCTAGAATTAAAAATCACGGTTGGACAATTAATGTTATTTGACCTCAATCTATTAGAGTAGCGCTGGGCAACAGCTTAGCTTTTAGGTGCGTAGAACGTGCAATGGATAAGGAAGAAGAAAATGGCTCAATAGTTTTAAGTAAAAATAAAGGTATTATTGGCATAGAAAGTCATAATTTGTGTGTCAACAATCAATATCATCACTTTTGTGTTTTACAAGGTATTATATATCCATAGTGAAATTTTATGTATATTAGCCTGTCCATACGTTCTTTGCATATAATTTACAAATTTATTATTTGATAAAAAAAAATTACATATTAATATAAAAGCAAAAATTATGAAATTATTTCAAATAATTTAAAACAAAAACAAAAGTGTTATAGCTATCATTTATAAACATTTTGAACATGTATCATAAAGAAATTTCGAGATATCTCCGCGGACTCATAACCCTAATTTGTACTTTTAAGAATTAATATGGTATTTAAATATTTTGTTAAGTTTTGAAAATATGTGAGCAATTATAAATTATAATTCCTGAACTTTTAATATTTTTATTTTAAATTGCTTAAATTTTATTTTTGTGATAGTTATTAATTTAAATATTTAATGATACAATATTATCTCTTAAAAAAATATGCAAGCTAAAATAATTAATTTACAATTTTGGGTTTGATAAATTTTGTTACAAATAAATAAGATAAATGACAAACTTGATAGAAAAAATGTATGAAATACTATATGGAGTTGATGTTTTTTATAAAACAGTTAGATTATAAGAGTTATTAAACGGTTAAGTTTGACACCCTATAAAACTATAAAGAATCTGTTCACCTATTCAATAGAAATTAAGTAGATTGCATGTTTATTTCCAATAATCTAGATAAGCATTTCTTGTTCTTTGTAAGAAAAATCAACCTTATATATTGCTATCCTTTTTTGTTTTTTTTAAGGTCTTATGTATTGCTATTCATGTATATAGTTAATTTTACAATTTTTATAATTTATTTATCAGTGAAAGCTTAACTTTTTGAAATATTGAAATTAGAGAGACGTTATTAGTCACATGAATCAAGAGTAAAAGCAAAGGGTTAGGATGAGCTGAAATCGTTGACAATGTAATCTAATTATTTACTCCCAGAGAGTGAACCAAACCAAAAATAATTATATAATATCTCTCCGCCACCCTCGATTTTCTTAACTTCAAATCAAATACATCTTCCCTTAATTAAAATCCTCATATGTCCCTGTTGACTTTGCGCATTTTATTATCCCTACCCTTCACATAACCCCTTACAATGGCTAATCAAATATCATACCATCGTATCCAATCCCTCTCTCTTTTTTTCATCCCTTTCTTCGGGACATATTAATGAATACTGCGCCACCAGCTCCGTCTGGCGGGGGTTTTCTGGGCTCCCAGAACATAGGAGGTTTCGGTTATGGCATAGGCGTCTCCGTGGGGATCCTCCTTCTCATCACCACCATCACCCTAGCCTCCTACTTCTGCACCCGGGCCCCGCTGCCAGTGGCCTCCGCCACTGGGCGGAGGCCTGTGGCAGCACAAGAGTCGCCAGAGTGTGTAGTGGAGCTTGGTCTGGATGAGGCAACATTACTAAGCTACCCAAAGTTGTTGTATTCGCAAGCAAAGTTGGAGAACAAGGACTCAACCGCCACGTGTTGCTCCATCTGCCTGGCGGACTATAAGGGGAGCGACACGCTGAGGCTGCTGCCAGACTGCAGCCACCTTTTCCACCTCAAGTGCGTGGATCCGTGGCTTAGGCAACACCCCACGTGCCCTGTCTGCCGGACGTCGCCTATACCAACCCCGATGGCCACACCACTGGCAGAGGGGGTTCCACTTGCGAGCAGGCCGATTGTATGACCAGAAACTGCTTTTGCTAACAAGTGCACTGTATTAGCCTTTGTCAAGTTGTTTTTCTTCAAATTTTACATCTTATTTTGTACACAAGTTGGAATTTAGAATTTCATGGAAGTTGGAAGTCTCAATTTTTTAATACAGGGTCATAAATGAAATTTCTTAGCTATTATTATTTGGTTTGCCGGTTTTATTTTTATACTGCTTGGTGACGAGAACATGCCATATAATTAATGTTCTAGAGGAAATTTCCTTGAAGTGTAAATGCAGTATTAATCTTATAATTGTACATGTATTGATACAACTTATAGTTTGTATAGTTTTTAATGCATTGCGCAAAAAACATAAAGGCGAGTGGTAACACAGGTTGAAGGGACGTTATGGAGCCGAAGTTCATAAATATTTTTGAATAACACTTCAGATCTTAGAAGTTCTTAATCGCATTGTGAAATGGTGTATTGTATCTTCAAATTGAAATAAAGTAGAAAAAGCTTTGCTTGTTTATTAGCCAATATTTATATGTAGTGAAAATTTTGTTGGTATCCGTCGTGTATTAATGCAATAAAAATATATACTAGTCAGAAATAAAATATTACTGTATCTACCAAGCAATGTAAAAAAATATTGAAATTAAGATGATATATAATAATTTAATACAAAGGTACTGTCTTCTAGAAGGCAATAAAATTATGTCGCCAATCTTTTTGCCATAAATCTAGTTTTGCCAAATCCGAAATTGGAAACAAGATCTTGAATATATTCGGATGCAATCTCGGACGATTCTATGGTTTCACTATATCCCCTTAAATCTCATTTGACAGCTACACTTGCTTATGACCTTAAATGGACAAAACATTCCTCAAATACAACACTCGATTCCATACTCGGAAGTAAGTCACTATCTGAGCATCCGTCAAACCTTTCGCGGTATTGGTACTCTCTATGGGCTCTCTAATATGAATGCACAGAACACGCAATTCCATACTCTTTAATGTAAGAGTATGCCATGGAAAAGTCGACAAAACATAGGATGATCAATTCCTTTTTATATAAACAATATTATGTCTTTTCGTGAAAGGATGCAACATTTTCAAGTATTGCAATCTTTTCAAAAGTTGTAACCTTTTTAATCCATAAGGGTGTGACTTTTCATTAAAAGTTATATAATTTAAAATTGCAACATTTCATTCAAAATATGAATTTTCAAATAAATTCCAACAATCCCCCACATGAATGAAATAGTTGAAAAAAATGTAACATGAATCCTAATGCAATTGAGAGTTCTGCGGAAACTTACTGCATTGGGAAAGGTAATTTTTGGTTTTAAACCTTTCGTAGTGAAGTACTATCAGATATATTTACCAAACAGTGGACATGATACCTTAAGTCATTCGACATTTTGTGTATACCAAAAATAATAATATTCACACAACACATTTCCTATACCGCTAATCGGTACTTTTGTTGTGTCCATTTTTTGCCTTGGACATGTCTTAGTAGTTTCTTCGAGTGCTCTAGAGAACTAGCCCTAAAATTATTCTCAACGAGCGTCCGCACTTACACCCGATATAGGTGATCTCCTATTAAGAGTGTTTTTGTATACCCCACTTGTAAATACGAGATATAAGGATCACTAAAAGCAAAACTTATCCTTAACAAAATTACTCATTCATCCTAAAAATGCTCACGAAACTGATTTTTCCTAGTAATTTGGGTGACCTCCCTCACAATTCAATTGTCTCGTTAAACCTAGTGCCATGGGACCTCCAGTACGACTAGGTTGGGTTGAATCATAGGGGTTTGATCATTTTATGGACTTAATCCAATTTCCCTCGATGAATTCGCATCCGATCTGTATGTAAGGCCTTAACATTGGATCCCCGAATATTATCCTTTGGATAGCACAATATCAAAGGTCATTCGTGTTCTCAAGAAACTTTTAACATATTTTCCATTACTTATAGTATCATGTTATACTTCTTGTCAAACAATTATTAATTCGTATCCATACTTTCATCCTCACTAAATTGTGCTAACCCGTATTCCTCATATATAACACAAACTTTTATTAAGTTGCAACTCTAGTCGATATATAATGGTGCTATTTCAAAGGTTTTGGTTTAGCCTTGCTAACATCCAAACCCATTAGTGAGCCACACCGCTTATATCATTAGGGATGCCATCACAACCCTTGTCTAATCCTATGAACTCCAACTTTATAGTAGACATAGCAGACACATTATTCAACAGTGCCGAACTCTTCCATAATGATCCTACTATCATTTCTCATGTACTGAATTTCTAGACGGGGTATATATTCTATGGACTTTTACTAATGATCAATTTGTTAAATCCCAAGATGTACACTTTATCAACACTGAGAATCACTGAGTTTGAATTTTCATCCAAACAACATTCTAGTACTTGTTATTATTCTTACCAGTTGTTAAAGTATTTCAGGTACAAACTGGTTATAATACACATTTATATTGACTTCAAATTACCAAAAAAATACTTAATCAAGTCTTTGAATCCTTATCTAAGGGATATTGTGTAAGACTCTTCTTACACATTATAACCAAATCTACATTGTTGATAAGGTTTCCCTTGCATTCTTATAAAATCAAGTTGTTTATCATTTTCTTGATCTTATTCTAAGTCATGTGATATAAATAGTATCACAATGTATACACATTGGGTCATGACACTTTTAAAAATGTCTCCACACTGCACCAGTATAGACTTATGTCTAGATCTTCGACTCAAATAGAATATTCCATGTACAAGTATTGCAATATAGTTCCAAATTGGTCTAGTTAGTATTACTCTAAACATTCCAATTAGGATCTTCCCCTACATGGAAATATATTGTTGTTCTTATGTACACATTATTTTCACATGCAGTGCTGACATATGATCATCATACTTGCCACTATAATGGCCCACCTAAAATCAGTATTATACTTTTTGGATGCTTATCTCTCCATTTTATTGGATATTCTCCTTGGAGACAGTCTTTTCCGATTGGATTAAAAGTGATCATTTATACCAATGGACGAACCTTTCACAAGTTTTTGAATTTTGTATAAATACTTATATGCACCTCACAATTATGCATGCCACAACTAAATATAACTGCTTCCTCCATCAATTTCTAATAACATATGTAATATGTATGAAATAGTAGTGACACATATGTTACTCTAGTAATATAGTCTTTCTATGCATCAAAACCCCCACATTCTTAAGTAATACTTCAAGCCTCAAAGTATTCAAGGTTCTTAAGATGTGCTATTTTATATTCAATAAGACATGTGTGTTTGGAAACATTCATTGAACTTAAACAAATTATTAAATTGGACTACAAATCTTATGCCTTACAAAACATCTTTGTATGGAAACATAGATAAGAGTATCCAATCTAATGATCTAACATTCCGCACGCTCACGTGCCAAAATTGTGATTAACATCACAACTATTAGCATTTTAATACTAGATTATTTTCCAAATATTGCACATAGTTTACTCTACAAGAGTAATCATCTCGGGTTTCATGCACTTTAAGTGATCGAAGTAATTAAATACTTCAATCATTTTTCTTTTTTTTTTTTGGAATTTAAATCCATCATTTTTCCAAGTTGTCATACTTTCAAAGATGAATGTCCATATGATCAAATTGAAAAACTCATTACTTGGTTTCAAACAATTTTAAACCAAGTACCCCACGTATCGTAACACATTTTCAGATCATATATTTACGTGTCTTAATCAAGACCAGTACCGTCTTTCAGGTTCGTAGCGATAGCCAAGCTATCAAGATTAACCTTGCTAACGAACATCACAATCAGATTACGATATTTCGAAATTCAAAATTCTGACTTCATTAGAATCTCACCGGACAAGCAAGTTCACTATATATAATAGCAAATAATAATTCCAATACAAAAGTTTAAACAAACAATACTATCGACAAAAATTTAGAAATGGTCGGTCATTGCCTGGTAAACAAAACAAAATTTCCTAATATTCTGGAAAACATGCAACCAAACTGTACAACAAAATTGTTGTCCAAACAACGTATAAAACATGCCTACTAAATGGCAGAAACTAATTACACGTATGAACGAAAGTTCCAAGTTCAGTGTTACAATTGCAGTACGTAAGCGTAACATCGATTGTAATTGTAATTGTAACCATAATTTCATCCATAAACGTAGCGAAATTCGTTTTTCCTTTCTAAATTCTTTAAGAAATAATAACCATTGACCAAAACCAAAGCCAACATCGTTTTCACAAACGGGACAAAGTTGACCGTAAATTTAGTAGTAACTGTAACCGCAACGAAATTTGTTAGCCCTTTCCCTAAATTCTTTATTTTAAAAAAAAAATTAATCAAAAAACACTCTAAAAGACGCAACTTTTAAAGTTAATCAAGTCCACTTCAAAACTATGACATAGTTCTCCTTTCCAAGGGTGACAACTTTTCATGCATTGACATAACAATTATGACCAAGAACTTTTAGTGACTTGCGGTTAATCTCAAGAGTTACACTACATATCTTATATTTTAATATTAAATTTTTTATATATTTTTAGTCCTTCGATAAATATTTTGTAAAACTTAATTGTAATAACTGTGTTATGTCTTATATTGATTTTTATACTAAAATCAATAATATTAAAAAATATACGATATTTAATTATTTAAAATATTACTATCACGTTTAATTTTTTACAAAGTTCGGCATCCCATGTTTTTATTAGTAGCTCCGCCCCTCTGAAATATGTCTACCCAGTTTTAGCTAAACCCCAGGCCATTATGCCTCAACTACGAAGATCCACTTCTCCCTCAAGGGCTGTTCTGCAGTCGGGAATTGCCAGTCGCAAGAGACTGGGTGTCGGCAACAGGATCGTCCTCTTCATTAGGGAGGAATAGCCATTTCATATCCAACGCCGACGGTTTCGTCGAAACCCATCTCCTAAGTCACAATTCTATGTCGCGGTGAGGCACTGGCCACCGAGGAAACCCAAGAATCAATCGACAGTAAGGAAGTCCACAAAGAATTTGATGTACACATCTCTATTTTTATACACGCTTACATTTATTCTTGTGTATATTCCCATTGAATTCTAATAGGCAGTGTCTTTCTTTCATTTATTTGTTTTTTAGTAAATATTGACAAAAAAGATTTTGAAAAAAAAATTACATTCTCTACTTTTATTTGTAACGGAGAATGCATACATATAAGTGTGTGTGCAAACTGGTGTACCAGTTAAACAAAATTTTCTCCAATTTATTCGTTATCATATGCAATATATAATTCAACAAATAGGTCATAATCTAAATATTAAATTAAACTTTAAAGTGACCATGCGAAAGGAGAAAAACGTAACAGAGACACTAATTGAGTTCCCACGTTTTTTTTCCCTATTATTTTTAATTGTTTCGGTATTTCATTTTTCCTCAAAATGGAGATAGAACATTCCAGTTTCAATATCTTGAGAACATTAATCATGAAATAAAACAACGGATTTCCGAGCAACTAGACTCTAAGATGGTTGTTATCCGCAGTGTGTTAAAATATAAAATTTTCAGAAATAAATATATTACCGAAAATTAAAATTGGAAAGTTAATAGGGAAAGTAAATAAGGAGTACCGTTCATCTGGAAATCGTTGGAATTAATTTGTCGCCCAATGTTGATACTGGAAAATCACAGTTTCACTAAATCTAAAATTGAAAATAATAACTTGAATATATTCAAATA
>MKEJ01075921.1:0-16838 GCA_001753735.1 Embelia ribes
ATAATCAATATATCGGGGCTCAGGTGATTCGAGCACAAAAGGAGATTGGTCGAATGGACGTTCCTATTTTTCGAGGGGGTGTTGATGCAAAGGGGGTGAACATATGGATGTCCAATATGAAGCACAACTTTCGTATGCTGGGTTTGATAGATGAACTGGTAATGGCACGAAAAACACTACGGTTTTTTCAGAATAAGGCTGTTGATTGGTGGAAGGGTTCATAGAGCTGTACAACATTGAGGAGCTCACATGGGAAAGGTTCAAGGAAGTTTTCCTGAATAGGTATTGCCGTAAATCACACCAAGATGGGAAGGTAAATGCCTTTCTACAACTTGAATAGGGATCTCAGACAGTTATGCAGTACATAACAAAATTTATGGCTTTGGCAAAATAAGCCAAGGCGTACGTACGTACGAACCGAAGCAGATATAGTGAAATAATTTGTAAAAGGGTTGAGGACTCAAATCTGTCAGGTGGTGATAGCGGTAAGACCATATGCATATGATGAAGCTATACAGAGGCTCGATGAATAGGAAGCCATTGACTTTCAGGACAAGCGAGCACATGATAGGAAGAGAGATCGGGGTACAAGACCCGATCAAGGGCAGCAGTCTCAGAGACAACAGAACAGTTAGGGTAGTAGGAAGAGAGGTCGAGATGGCAAAGGACCCAAACAATTGCGGCAGGGACAGAGGTCTCTTATTAGTGGTACATGATCAGTTGGTGGTGGATAAAGGACCTATAACAAGTGTGGGGAGGATGGGCATATCCTTACATATTGCCCAACGATCAGATGCCACAATTGTGGCAGCATGAGACATATATAAAAGGTTTGTTAGGGGGGAACGGGTTAGACATCTCATACTACACCACTAGTGCAATAGGTTGGACCAGTTCAGTTGGGGGTGGTACAAAGTCGTAGCTGTCAGCAGGGAGGCTAGAACAACCAAACTGCCACACCCACTTCAGTATCAGCGGCACCAGTGGTTTTGTATGCACTACAGGATGCCGCAGTTACTCCTGTAGAGACGCAATCATTCGAGGTACATTGTTATTTCATTCTTTAACTGCGGCGTCCTGTAGTACATACAAATGTACTAGGAAGGCAGGGATCATTCTGCATTCCATCTGGAATTCAAGAGAATTAAATTATGCAGAAAAGTAAATATGGTTTGTGGATCTCCTAGGGACTAGATTAGAAAACAAAATTGTAGTTTACAATAAAAAGGATGTGTAAAATTTCTTTTTTAACTGTTCTTTTAAAAAATATTTTTTTGCTCAAAGTCTTACGTTATCGTTCATATCCTGATAACCTCCTCTTTTAAATTTTTGTTTATAATGGTTGTCCATCAACATTATTGTGTAACTCTTATAAACATTTATCGGTTGCTAGTTTTTAAATTACCAGAAAAGTTAAAAAGTGAATTCAATCCAAATTTTGAAAGAACGAAAAGTTTCTCAAATATGTTTTTAAATAAATGGAAGAGGAATATTTGGCAGGATGTGCAGTCCATTCCATTTGAAGTAAAACGAAAATAAAAATAAAGAAAACTTTACAAATTGAATTTTTTCATTTTTGTAATCGAAACAGATAGAAGCCAAGTTGCCAACAAAATGCACTTTTAGAAAGTTTTGGGGTTGAAGAGTCAATGCCGTACGAGTAAAAGTCAAGAGTAGGGTGGGAAATTAAAGAGCTTCCAATTGAATAAAAGACGTGTAATGGAACCCGCGTTAACGTAGAATATGGTTCCTTTTGGCGGTAGTTTTTAAATAAATAAATAAATTAGTTTATTATTATTTAAAAAAATTAAATACATTTATATTAAAAATTTTAGTTTATTTAGATTAAAAATATAAATAAATTCAATTTAAAAATTGAGTAACCAAATATTATTTAATTTTTAAATAAAAATATTGATAAATTAGAACGTGTAATCTGCGAGAAAACAAACCCTATATATCTTTAGTTAAGTGTCCCTTTTATGCCCTGGCCCATGCTTAACAATCCTTGTCATGCCTCTATAGAGAATATGATGCAACACTTGAAAGCATTATATATATATATATATATATAAATGTGACTACAATTTTGTCTCCAGTGCTGTAAAACTTCTGATATGTAATATCGAAATTATTTATTTATTTATTTTTATATAGGATCTTGTGTTCTAATAGTATAAAAAATTCTCACTTTCTTTTTCTCAATAAATTTTCCCGGTGTGATGTTATAACTAATTATATTTTCCCTTAACTTTGGGCATTGCGCATTCAAATAAAATAAACTATTTTTGGAGTTGTGTTTTTCCCATGTGGATCCAAATAAAATAAACTATGACAAACCCTATTCGTTTAACATGATGGATACATGTGGCTCACACACCCGGTATATTATAATAATATTTAAAATAATTAAAATTGAGAAAAACTAAGTACTATAAAAAATTAAATATTATAATAATATTTAAAATAATTAACTATGATGTAATTTTTTTTCCAATACTTTCGAATTTAATATAAAAATCAATTTAAAATATGATATAATTATTGCAATTAAATCTTACAAAATATTTATAGCAGACTGAAACTATATAAAAAAAATAATATTAATATCTAAGATATCTAATAATTTTGTTTTTTAAATTATAGGGTTAAGGAAACCAATAGCTCTGACGCCTAGTATTATTTTTATTCGCAGATTTAAATTTATTACCTGTAATATCAATGAATTCTCTAGCTCAACCATAAAATGCAAGTTTAAGCAAATGTTCACTGCCTTTCATTACAGCCAAGATCTATCTCTGCCCATTTTAGAAATAATAATAATAATAATAATAATAATAATAATAATAATAATAATAATAATAATAATAATAATAATAGTTTCATGAGATTATGCAATTCTATTGAAAAAATAATTAGCGCCTTGCATTACTTAGGAAGGCGCCTTAGTTGGCACTGAGCGCCTCAAGCGATAAGGGGTATCAACGCCTGAAGGACGCTTAGAGCTCTTAGCAACACTGACTTCTATAGGATTTCTATGTAAAATTCAAAAAATTTCAAATAGTCCCTTTATACGGCTCCCTTTATAAAACAAAAGACCCGCCTCTCCTAATTGAAAATCCTAGATCCTCAACTACACACAAATTACATACATATAGGGTATAAGACTTACAGATATATAGGGTATAAACGAGGTACTTACCACATTGTTACAGACATCATAGCATAGCAATATATATACTCCGTAATGATATTACACATAATAACACACTCCATATGAGGTATAAATTAAGCAGTTACCGCAAAATTACATACATAATAGCCAAAGCAATCTATACACGGCGACGGGCCTTGGATTATGTACAGGAGCCGAGTCCAATTAACATTAAGTTAACTGCAAAGATAGAAATTTAGGGGGTCCCTCGCCCATACGAATTGTAAAATTTTCATAATTTACATATGTATCCTACATATACACAAGGAGAGGAAGAGTAATTACAAGGACGTCGAGATCGTCGTGGACGGGGGAGTAGAGGTCGTCGGAGAGACCGTCGTGGAGGTTTCCGGCGGACCACCGGAGCGTGACGGTGCCGGTGAGCATAGACCAGAACGCTAGCAGTAGAATCGCGGCCAGGGCCCAGAACTTGTACCGGCCGCGGGAATCGGACAAGGCCTCCTTCCTCAAGGCCGATGATGTAGCGACCCCCGTGGGCGTCGAGATTGGGAGGGCGGCGTCGGCATCCTTCTGCATTGAGAGAGAGAGAGAGAGAGAGATGAAGAAAGGAGTTGCGATCTGAAAGAGGAGTGAATTTTCTGTTGTGCGGGCCACTATTAATTAGGAGATAGAATTAGTTAGTTTATTTAGTTTTTTTTCTATCAGAGGTTTTCTTGCGACTATTTATTTTTCAATTTTATTTTTATTATTTTGGGGGTTGTGAGAAGATGATGTATCTCCCAAAATTATCTTTGTTGTTTCTGTGGATAGTTAAATGGCATTACTCTATGTGTAAGTTCTCAATATAACATGTTACCATGAGATGATTACGGACAAGTTCATTGATTTAAGAAATATGACACATTCATCAAAATATATAAAATTATTTAATTTAGAAGTATTCCAATCATTTTATAAGAGTTGTCTCATTAGAAGACATCTCAACGATATCGTCGGAACTTAATCATCAAAAAACATCTCAACATTCTCATCAGAACCTAATTATCAGATGATATCTCAACCTTCTAATTGGAAATCACCTCAACACAATCACCATAATTTATATATGTATTTAGTTCATCAGAACTCATTTATACTCAATTACCAATGATATTCACATCAGCAGCTTAGGTCAGTGGCAGGACCTAAACATCCTTCAAAGCAAGGTAATTAATTGCGTGTGAATTGGAGGCTGAAATTAGAAACTCGTTGAGACAGTCGTCCCATCGAGCATGTAACGACCAATTAAGAGAGAGAGAGAGTCAAACGCCTTTGAAATGTGAAAATTGCTCAATCAACTACTACAAAAAACTAAATCACGTTTTACAACTCTCAATGGAAGTGATCCACTATCTTAAAACCGCTTCATGAGTTCTTTATATATAGTGATTTTTTCTCCCTTAGCATATCATCTCTCAACTATCTATCGTCCATCATCAACACCAATCATAACTTATAGGATATTAGGAGTCCAAGCAAACATGACCTCGAGGCGCTTAGATTCAAAAGCTCCCCGCTACCATTGTTCTTTGTCTTGGTTGTCTGGTTCTCTTTCTTCCCTATCGCTGGTGGCCCGCAAATCCTGCTCATCGTTTATCATTATTTTTAGAAGATTAACGGAAGCCAGCTCACCAGCAGAAATAATGAGCGCTAGTGGAAATACGGTTTGAGCTCAAGCTTAAAACGGAAATATTTTTCCAGCTTGTTAATCACGGATCAAGTTTGAATATAAAGTTTAAATTTTCTTTTACAAGTATCTTGTATTGACCTGTTAAATTGAATTAATTTTTGAAATCTATCTATCTTTGAAAATAAAAGTCAAATACCTCGTTTTTATAAAGTCAGTATTTTCAAAACTTGATACGAAACCATACTAGACTAAATTTAATTGAAGAATGTTGTTACCTTTGTGCTACATATGGAGAAGGTAAGACCATTAAATTGAAATTAGATAACATCATTGTTCTTTATATGATGTCGCTCGTAACTTAAATTAAATTGATATAGCACAATCTAGGAGGGGAATACTTACATATGAACACATGCATCAAGTCTCAAATTTTCATAACTTAAAATAGATTTTCAAAAAGTGATTATCTTCTGTTCAAAAGGAAAAATGGTGCTTTAGGGGGGAAAAAAAAAGGAAAAAGATAATAGTCTTGGGCCAAGAAATTATTTGTAAAGAAAGGGCTCAAATTGGAATTCGGCCTTGAGGCTGAAAATAAATTAATTTCAAATTGTGAAAGAACTAGCAAGGTCTGACCAATTCGTGGGCCTATGAAAAACGTTCAGAAAAGCTCAACAGTAATATCAGAAATGTGGTGGAATACGACGCAAAATTTAACGAAGTGAATTGCAACAAGTTGAGTCAAACTGAACATCAAGAATATTCAAACTTGCTTACTCGAAATAATGCTACTCGAGTTCAAGGCCGACTTGAGCATAAATTTAAGATTGAGCTTGAACTCGACTCAACTGAAAATATGAAAACTCAAATTCGACTCTTAAATTCTTGTTCTCTTTAATTTGGTAAGTATATTTATTTACATATATACATACATGTATACATATATGTGCATATATATATGTGAATAGTAATTTTTCGGATTGGGCTCGTGTAATGTCTCCTAAGATAGATAATATAGTTTTGAGGTTGAGATTCCTTTTATCAAGCTCTAATCAATCAGATCTTCTTCTTCGTATGAGGGTAACTTCCACTGCCGGAGCTAAATCTTCATAGCTCCACTTTTGTACCTAAAAGTGTAGATAGGAGTTTGCCGATAAATTCTCCAATGCTTAAGTAAATTTAGATTTGTGAAGCTAGAGTGTAATGTAATTACAAGAAATTATTAAATTAAATAGTTAATATAGAGAGAGAAAGCAAAAACATATTTTCAATTGACAAGTGACAATATTACATAATACATGTACAAACTGTCATAGAAATTTATACGACCAGTCTCTGATTTAACTATTACTTCGAGCGTGTAGCAAATAGTTTGTATTTTCACAGCAATAATCCTTGCATAATTGTATGTACAAATACATACGTATCAATATATATATATATTATTCGAGCTACTCTCAAGTACGAAACAAGTCAATTATCTCAGAATTCGAGCTTATCTCGGACTAAGCTAAGCATAGAAGTATACTTGAATTTAATGCTTTGTTATAGAATCGAGCTCGAGCCTAACTGGAACTAGTAGTGAAAAATTCAACTCGCGTTCAATCTTCCTTGTCTTGACCATGAGTGGGGACATTTTGGGTGGAAAAGGAGGAGCTTTAAACATTTTCTCGTACAAATATAAGAGTAAAGAAATTATAAACTTGCAGCCGTATACTCATTTTGTCCTTTGGATACCCAACCAAAACTCACTAGAATAAAGAAGTGACATTTAAAAGTAAGGGTGCGGTTCCTTTGTATTGCACACTTTTAACTTTTTACTGTGTGATATGATGTTAGCATGGTGAGACTTAGAGGACCTTGGCATTTGTCTCATTAGTAAATTAACAGAGTGAAAGTAATTTTCTATTTGAATTTTGGAAGGCCCATGCATGTTATTTTACAAAATAATAATAATAATAATAATATTGTACATACAAATTAATTGTATTAAAAATTTATATAAATTAATTTTATATGATTAATAATTAGTTATCTAGCCATGCACTATCTCTCTTCCTATAAAATATAATGATATATTTAATTGTTAACCACATAAAATTATTTTGTACAAAATTTTGATATAATTAATATTCAAAAAACATAAAAAGTCTCTATATGAGATGGCATGACAACCCTAGTTTTTGTCACTTACAGGATAAATATCTTCATGCAGGCACATAATCACAAGAAGATAAGTTCAACAAAATAAGTGAAAGCATATATAGAAATCCAAATGTACTTCAAATACACCTGCAATTTGAATGACACATATTTTTAGATAAAAAAAAAAAAAAATTCTAAATTTAGAATCAGATTTAAATTATCAAATCTGTCCCTATAAATTGTTAGCTTGTCCTTTGTCTCTAATGAATACGAGAGGGAATGGTGGTGGCACGTATATTTAATTATTTAACAACTGAACATATGAAAAAGAGATGTGTGCAATAAATTTTTGATATTTCAAAAGAAAATTTGCACCAATTATTTGTAGAAAATGTGAGTACAATGTTAATAAAAATTGCAAGTGTCTCTTAATGCAGTTGCAAACAATTTCATAATAAAAACATAACTAAATTAAAGAACAAAATTTTACATTTCTAGACTTGGTGTATGTTCGTACCATGACAATGACATGCAATAATAATAACACCAACATGATACAATGTCATATGTACCAAATGAAACATTGTTTTTGTCACTATATTGTCAATGTAAACATCCAATGTAGTACAGCCAGACATCTTTATACAGATAGATATAGAATACATAAAAGAGCTCTGTATTTTAACATTGCCATTAATTAATATATGATGTTTTAGACTTTGAGTGATTTAGACTACGTTTTCGTAGGTTGGCAACGAAATTGTCAGCAAATAGCTATTACAACTATATATGTACACAAAATTTGCATATCAAAATCTAATTAATTCGAAATTCATCGAAAGATTGCTCTCGAGATAAAACATGATGAAAAAAGTTAAAATAATAAAGTATTAAGAATTTGTCCACAACGAGTTTCATTTTTTTCTTGGAAATAATAATTTAATTATATGGTAAGAGAGCCAATCGATGGCTTGATAATTTAAATGAATAAATTATTCAAAGTTACAAATGTAATATCTATTAAAATTGATTTCGATTTTAATACATGTCATATGCACATGCAGGGGAATAGTAATATAACACGATTCCATACCGACTTTTTGTCATCTTAAAATATTATATATTATTTAATGAGCATTCCTCCATTACAAACATGTATCATAAACAAAGACGTTCATATCTTTGACTCTCCAAACGAGACTAATTTTAAAAAATAACATCAACTTGAAGAAAGAAAGAAAAAACTAATAAACCTATTAAGAGAAAGTAAAAAAAAAATAAACCGAATTGCATTTGTTGGGTCAGGTCTGGCCAGCAGATAATTGAAAAATAATATAAATAGTAAAAATTGGATCTTTAAGTATATTAAGAGTCAATATCAGGATTTGGATCTAGTAATAGCTCCCGAGGTGAATAGTATCATTCTGAAGTTAGAATTTCTTTTGCTAAACTCTAATCAATCAGATCTCCTTCTTCGCCCGAAGTGAACTTCTGTTGCCAGATGTGAATTTCCTAAGTTCTGCTTCCGTACCTGAAAATATGAGCAGGAGTTTGTCCTCAAATTCTCCGATGTTTAAATAAGTTTAGGTCTGACGAAAGTCAAGTGTAATATACTTAAAGAAAAATATTTAATAAGTAGCTAATGTAGGGAAAGAAAGTAAATACCAGGACAAATTACATTATTTATAATAGTACAAAATACCAGGACAACTGTCAGAAAATTTTATACCACCAATCCCGTGATTTACATGTTAATTTACGCATATGGCAAAGAATTTATATTTCTACAGCAACATTCTCACACGCAATGGTATGTACAAATATATACATATCAATATAATTTTTTCATAATAAAATGGTTGTCTACTTTCTCTTCGTCTGCATTAACTTGATATAAAAGCCTCACTTTTCCTTCGAAAAAGCCACTCTGATAGCCATTTCTCACAGAGTTTCTCCCAGGGAGAGAAATAAAGAAATGGGAAGAAAATTCCATCTCCAAATCTCCAAAGTGATCCCAACCCTCCAATTCTGCCGACCCAAAGACCCCTCCAACCTCCCAACAGATCCCATCCCTTCATCTCACCGCCCCTCCTTCATCAAACGCCACGTGTCCTCCGCCCTCAACCCCAAGCCCTCCCCACCCTACTCCTCCCGCACCGTATCACCCCCGGAGGCGTTCCAGTGGCTGGAGGAGGAAAAATGGCACGTGCTCTCCATGGTCCGCCACGTGGCGCCACGCCATAAGATCTACAGCTCCTCCGGCGACGAGATGAAGAATCGCAGCAGCGGGAAAAAGAAGAGAAAGGTAGTTATGCACCGGAACAGCGTATGTTCTTCTAGAAGCTTCTCGAAGGGGTCCTCGTTGCGGGAGAGCGATAAGAAGAAGAGAGTGAGGAGAGAGAAACGGGAGGTGAAGATGATGACGTGGCGGTCGTCGGTGTCGTCGGCGGAGGGAGAGTCGCCGGCGAGGCTGTCGGTGTTCAAGAAGCTCATACCGTGTGCTGTCGAAGGAAAGGTAGTTTTACCGTCTGAGTAATTAAAACGAATGTCCCAAATTTTTAGTTACTCGAAAAAATACTACTAATAAACAGGTTGACTTTTATCAATTTTTTTAAGGTGAAAATTTAAAAAGAAATTTTGAAATGGAAAAAAATGACAAAAAAAAAATTTGGGGATGGATGGAGTATTTAAAGTTGAAAAATAGTGACGCTCTTCTTGCCCCTGAAATGGTAATTACTGAGGAGTTTTAAATTGTTAAATAAGATAAAAAGAAATTTTCTGCAAATAAAATGCCTTTTTTAGAGGCTTTGAGTATGGGAATTTAATTATTTTTACATAGTGTTTTTGTGTTGTCAATATTTTACAAAAATGTGGTGCACGAAATTTGGAGTATAAGCGGCGGAGCAAGAAATAAAAAGGAATTAGAATTTTATCCATACAAATATAAATGATTTTCTTATATATTATCATTCAGAATGTATCACACATAATTTTTGTGAGTATATGCTATTTAAAAAATTGTGCTTACATCCACACGAATTCAACATGACACATTTTGATAGGTAATATATAAGAAAATATATGTATAAAATCCTCATTCAATAAAAAATAAGAGTGATTATTGTAAAAGCTATGAGGGGAGATTAAAATATTATACTATTATTATAAGGTAATAAAGCCTGCACAATTTTTTTTTCTTAGTAGGTATAAGAAATTTAGTGGATTTTAAATAAGCTTTACTATGTAACCTAGTAAACATTTTCTTTTTTGTCCTTCACGAGCATTATGCGCCTAGATGGACCATATTGAATATTTCCGGACACAACATTCTACGACTAGTTTTCAATAATTCGTGAGTGGGGACAAAGTCCAATTATTCCACGTAAAGAAGTTACTTTTTCTTTTTCAGAAATTTTTAAGAGCCATTTTTTACTTTATATATATATATATATATTGAAAATTAAAGATTTGATATGAAGAAAAAAAAAAGATACACAAAGAAGGTCCACACAAAACCAAAAGTAACAAAATAATTTAGGTTACTAAAAATACGAAATCATTAGCCAGAATTATATTATTTATTATAAATGCGTACCATACAATAAGTTCTCTGTAAGTTTTAACACGCAATATCTACTATACAGAAAACTGTGTCAAATTATCCATTACTTTTTTTTATTATTTGATTATTTATTTTTGTGTGTAATTATCCATGGACAGGTGAAGGAAAGCTTTGCGGTAGTTAAGAAATCAAAGGACCCTTATGAAGATTTTAAGAAATCAATGGTGGAGATGATACTAGAGAAGCAGATGTTCGATGATACAGAATTGGAGCAGCTGTTGCTGTGTTTTTTGTCTCTAAATTCGAGACTCTACCATGGTCTAATTGTTGAGGCCTTCACTGAGATTTGGGAGGCCATGTTTTCCACACTTTCAACTCATCACCTATGAATTAATTAATGGATTAGCACCTAATTATTTCATAATTAATGTCCCTAGCTAGGATTAGTGTATTATAACATTAATGAAAATGTATATATTATTATTAACTTGTGTACTTCGTATCGTATGCATCTCTTATTTCAATTGCACAGGTGGTGTTTATTTAACGAGGACTCTGTGAAAGATTTATTTGGTAGCGTAATTTGCTTCTGGGTTATAAGTCCAAATCGGACTGCAAATGCAGTTGTTCTCCGCCTTGTGTTAGATCACAAAATTGCAATCTTTCATTCAAAAATAAAATTATTTTCAAAAATTACAACAAATACTACTCGGGAAATCTTTCGGAGAGCCTTGGTATGGTGGCTCTCAATAAAAGAAAGTTCGAATTGGGTTCTAAAAAAAAAATTAACCTTATACAAAAGAATATATATGCCTAAAGTAAGATTATAAACTAACTAATTCACTTCGGTATTTTATTTTCAAATGGATAAAATGAAAATGTTAGAAATTAATATTGGATTAGATGTTGCGATTAATAGTCTGACCATTTTTATTTCACAGTTTTAATTCCCAACCAGACTTGAGAGCGTTTATACTGTTTTCTGATTTTATTTCTAAATTTCATCTACTAAAAACTTATTTATTATCTAAAATAAAAATGAGTTACACCAAATTTTTTAAAACTTTTTTTCTACGCATCACAAATATTAATATAAAAAGTAATAAATTGTAAAAAAAAAATTATTATTATATTTATAAAAATTTTATTGAAAATATAAATACGGATATAAAAAAGAATTATTTTTAATTTCACACTTTAGAAATTAAAAAATCGGAAATTTGGATTGAGAAAGACGGGTGTAAATGCCCATATAATCTTGAGATTGATTATGGTACGGTAGACAAACATGACAATAAATGAAAGCACTATTGGGCCCGATTTATACTGGGACATGAGTTGACTATAGTAAATAGACGTGACACATGAGACGTGGCCTAATATATATATATATATATATATATATATATATATTTGAAGGACCGTGTCTTAATAATTCATGAACATGATATTAAAATTGAAATACAAAATATTTTTAACCAAAAAGACAAAATCGGTGTAGACTCTATAAACGTGTCAATTTTGAAAATTTGTTGAGAGACCACACAGGCTCGCATAGCAATTCCACAAAGGGCTTGTTTAGGAGTACTACCTTAGACGGCCAGCTTATTTGTTTGTTAGGTCTTTTTAGGCTTTTAAGGTAGATAAGTTTTGATTGATAAAAAATAAGTTTAATTTTATTTTTTTCAAAAAAACTTTAAGCCATATAAGTCTAGTTTTTTTTTAGTTTTTTACTGTACTGGAGCTACAATACAATATTAATCAAATATTATTTGTTTTCCGACATTAATAAAATGTCATTGTTTTTATACAATTACAAATTTATTGAAAAAAAAAAACTTGTTTGATAGGTAACCAAATGATATAATACAGCTTAAAAGCATTAAAAATAAATTAGATTTTTTCTCTGTACCAAAAAACTAACTTATTAGATTTTAAGCTGCAACCAAAGGATCCCAAAGTAAACAAATATGTTTTAATTTTTAACTATTTATATATTTTCGTTAGTACAATATACTCATTCAGTTCACATATTATAATTATATTTTTCATTTTGTAATGTTATGAGATATAACTACTTACTCAAAGTATATTGTACTGATTTTTCTTCGTAATTACTACCTCCGTCGTCAAATAATAGCAACATTTTACGTATTTGTACTGTATTTTGTTTTAAACCAAGAGACAACATGCGGTTTCTTACCAAAGCAAGAGATTATAGTAGTTATATACATGTGCTTACATTAGTATGTATAATCAACTTTTCCCCCTCACCTTTAAACATATTTTAAAAATGGTGAATTTAGCTATTGTGTTTGGAAGGTGTAATATCATTTCACCTTTATTTTTAGTCAACAAGTGCAATTCAACTTTTAATTGGGTAACGGTGAGATGGACCCCCAACTCTAATAATGTGTTGTAAGGTATACAACATCTCACATAAAAGCTTAAGTTATTAAGAGAGACACATTATTCAACAGTCATGTATAAATCTTTTTGTTGCAAAGGGATTATACACAAGGTATGGACCCCCAACTTAATCTGGAATTCCTCTACCGCAATGCTAGAGTCAAAATCGAGTCCTCAACAATGTGAAGTTCACAACAGATCATGCTTTTCGAAAACTATAGGGAGGGTGGAATTGGAACCTAGTTGCTTGGTGAGTGAAAGGACAAGAATGCCCTCCGCATGCCAAATTCAGATTAGGGCATCCTGCAAGCATACTTTTTTCAGGTTGCCTGGGGGAAGACATACTCAAACCCATTGTATGTATATCTGTATCTATCATCTCACTATCTCCCTGATTCTGCTTACTCATCAGATGTGTTAAATGACTGGATTTAAGTACTGCCAAAACAGAGAATAACTGGGAAAAAAAAATGTTTTTACATATTAAATGAAGGCAATAAGAGGCTGTAACACACACGAAAAAATGTTGTAGTAGCGGGATATAAATAATGATCGCATCAACATAATTTAGCATGTGTAATTAGAAAATTATTTATGTAATTTTTATTATTATATTCTATTTTTGTGGTTCAAAGTTTGTCTCTCATCATTATACTATTTTAAGTCAGCAGATCGCGGTGCGGGAACGGAAATGTGAGAGTGTCATATCTGTAGGCCAAAAATCTGTGAGAGCTGGAACGGAGGCGAAGATTGAAATCGAGGGCGTTACCTATCGATGAAGAATTAGGCGACTTAGATGCCATTTTGCTTATTCCTATTAAATGGATGCCATGGAAGAAGGGCACCTTCACAAAATAATTATCCAATAATAAATTGGAAATATCAACATAATTAAAAGATAATTGCTGCACCAATATATTCTACAATGAATCCGAAAACTTTCCTCATTAATTTATAAAAAGTATTTAGTACATTGAAAATAATACAGTCGAAAATGGCTGGTTTATGATCAATACATCATTGCCACGTTAACGGGCAAAATTTTTGAATAAGAATGGGAACAAATTAAATCATTTCTCTAATTTAAAAATACTCGCGACTTAGCTCACTACTTGTTACTTGTAATGCAGCGTTGATTAGTAAATCTGTGGACATTTTTTATACCAAAGTTACCTAAACAAATTTACTGGATATTAAGTTGGAAAATATTTAGCATATTGACAATCATTTATGAAAAGTAATGCCGACACTTGCATAGTCTTGGATTTCGAGTATTGATTTTACTTATTACAAAAACAAAAATCAACATATAGAACTCTACCACATATTATTCCTCCAAATTTTTATATGATTCATCACTATTTTTTTTTCAATTATTATATAAAACACGAATTATTTCTATTTTTTCTCACCATAATTGAATGTGGACACAAATATTGTGCTCAGGTTTCGTACAAGACAAGCAAAAGTCTATTTTTATGCTTATTATAGTACAATAATAGTATGAATAAAAGTACACAAATTACATCCAATAGGAAAATCCAGGTTATAGCAGAGACCATACGGTATCAGAGATTCTTTTAACTCTTTTTAGAAGCTGCTTTAAAATTGGTACTACTATTATATTATAGGTGGCCCCCATTTGTTCAGCAAAAAATTTTATTTGCTCACTATAGTTTTAATTGCAACTTTTATAGTCCTCAGATTTTGAACAAGGGACAGAATTGATCTAATTTTTTTTTTTAAGATGGCAATTTTGGTACATTATGTAGCCTTTTCTCATTCTAGAAATTCCAAAGTTGGAGATGTAGGGATCAATTCAGTTGAGGCAATCTGAGAATTTAATTGTTCTGGCCAGCTTGCGTTTGTTTTATTGCTTTGCTCAGACTGGATCGGACTCGCGAAGAATCCGAAGAGCATCTTTCAGGCTCGACTTGCTTTTAAAGTCACCATCAAATAAGAATTTATTAGCAGATAGGGTCTTAATCATCTGCATTCAAGTATGTAAATACATTAATCTTCTAATTTGGATATATCTTTTTCCATTTTTAGATTAATCAAATTAATTGGTCAGATGCCTTAAGCTTAGCTAGTGCTTGTTCAAATTCGAATAATTTATTTAATAATCCGTATTTTATTGTTTAGATTCGACTAGTATGTAAATGAGCTTTAACAAACTGAGTTTTAACTTGTTTATGAACTACTCAATTTATTTAAATTCTAGAGACAACATCAACATAATTGATCATAAAAAAAAAAATAACTTATCCCTAAATAAATTTCTATTGGTCACTTTGCGCCAGTAATGAGGACCAAATAATGTCACCTTATGTAATATAAGTATTGTTACTGCTTCATTTGAAATCAAGAGACCAAATGGAATTTTGAGAAAATATGGGGATCTTTTCACAAATAGTTCTAGATAAAAATTGAACATTTCAAATTTAAATTTGAATATTAATTACCAGTATATTCTTATAATTTCTATCTCATTCACGACTCCTATAAATATGTAGAGGCAATAATGGTTATGGCTTTAGTCTTAGCATCCACTACACATCTAAAAATAAAAATAAAAAAATATTTTGAACAATTCAATAAAAAAAAAAAATTGGTAATGGTCATCTTATTTATAGACGGGAGAAGAGGAATTATCTACGCATAATGCACACTTGCAGCACAACTTCCCATAAGGTAAAAAAGTGAGATACTTTATCATGTTATTTTTGGGTGCATATACAAACTAGTGTATATATCAAAATCTTATATAGTGCATGGGTACTTGTTCATTTCTAAGATCTGTCTGATCTCAATTTTTCAGATTAGATTTTTGAAGATGATGATTAGTCACTCATCTCAGGTCATCTGAGATCCCCCCTAGCTACTGCTAGGCCCTAGATTCTTTGCCCAATAATGGAGATTTTTTACTCTTATTTAATTTTTATTTACAAAAATATAATTTTATAAAAAAAAATTATAGAAATAATTCTATAATTTATTTGCAAAATTTTATATTTGTTGCTAAGAAATCACTTCTGACCCTTATGCTATTTGGCATAGTATCAGATACTCATTTCCCGATTTATTCTTTCTCTCATATTCAAAAATTGATAAAAGTGCTCTTTTTTAATTTATTTTCATTACAAAATTATTAATTACCATTCACGATGATATTATAATTATTATATATATTGATGTAACAACAATCCACCAAAACAATAAGTTAATTATTATTAACCGCTAGTTTACGTTAGTTTTTAATAGAAAATGGCTGCTGAAAAATTGAATGACCTCTATCTCGGTAGAGAGTCATTCCCATAATAGTTTTTCTTTAATGTATTTGCATGCTACAAAGATTTCTGGTAGGAGGGGATCGAATCCCTATTGTTCAATTTAACGGTGGGTACCATGAAATTTATCAAAAAAAATTAGAATCTATACATAAAATATATAAAAATTCCTGCAAAAATAGTTTTATTGAGGAATTACATTTCCTTACATTAATAGGAATGAAGAAAATAGAGCCAGGAGGTGCAAAAGTTTGATAGATGAAGTCATGAGGGCCAAGCCATAATTTATTCGGCAAAAAATCATGAGCACTTGACTTGCGTTTAGGACTTGTTTGGCTGGAGCTCATTTGCCTTAGTTTTTTAACTTATTTGCTTAAAAATTGGATAGTATTTAGGTGACCAGTTTTTAAATTGAGCTTATTTGCCTATTTTAGCTTAAATAAACATGAAATTTAGTTAGAAATAAGTTAATTTATTTGCTTAAAAGTTGTAACCAAACAAACCCTTAGTTTATCTAAAAGTCTTTAAGTTCTAAATAACTGTGTTTTTTTTTTCTTTTTTTTTTTTTTTTTTTTTTTTTGGGGTTTTGGT
>MKEJ01075953.1:0-24535 GCA_001753735.1 Embelia ribes
AAATTACTATATTAGGTTGAATGAATTAGGTTTTGTAACTCCCATAATAACTTTATGGTATTGCATTTTTATCCATAGATGTTTCATAATGAATGAATGCGCCTGGATTTGTAATTTCTATTAAGTTGATTGAATACTAATAACTCTATTGCAATGCATTTTACGTTTAGCATATGAACAATTTAATCATATTTATTACTATACATGTACCCAAATTTTTTAGTATTTTACATGTAGGTGCTGCCTTGGACCATCATTCGCCTAAAGTACTCGTCAAACCTATGACGAGAAAATTTAATCAAAGTGTAGCTTTCCAATACTTATGGCCTTCATATTCTTTATTTGACTACATTTTGCATCTTAATTTGGTCAATATTGAAAAAAAAAAAGAGGTTACAATAAGTTTACTATATTGTGTCAATGGATATAGAAGACTGTTTCTACATTTCCTATATGATGATCACATCTCCATATTACATTTTTGGAGCTTCCGTATTTGTTTTATAAATTCTTTCAATAATTTATGTCTATTTATATGTGAAATGAATGCAATGCAATTAAATACTTATCACGTCATCGCTTATAAGTATTAAAAGTACTTATTCAAACAATTAGTAAGCCTCATACAATAATATCCCTGGAGAGACTAAAAGGATGTTGAGTAATAAATTTTTATATGGGTTACAAATTTAATCATTGTGTCAAAGAAAAACAACAAATATGATTCTAAATTAAAAAAACAAATGAATGAAGGTAACAAATATTTTGGAGGTCACCACGTGCAAAGCACGTGATCATCTACTAGTATATATATATATATATATATATATATATATATATAATAATAATGAAAAGAACTACGAGCAAGGGTCACATCACATGTTCCACCCCTAACTTTCTCATTATTACACAAACCTCCCCACCCAAAACCACAGAGATCAAATCGTAATCTCAAACCCAATTTCGATTGCTCCGACATCACGCTGAACACAGAGAGAGGGAGAGAGAGAGAGAGAGATTTGATAAAATTGAGGATGAATATGTACGGACTCCACCCAGGCATGTACGATTTCGATTACTCTGAGCCCACTGTCTTCGAATCCATCTCTCGCTCCTCACGTTTCCTCGATCCCACATCTTATCCGTACGATGAGGAAGATGATGATGATGATGATGATGATGATCATCGGCCGGTGGTGGCGGAGAATAAGCCGCCGACCCATCGCCACGATGGCACCTCCCCGCTTCCTTTCGGCATGGACTGGAGCACTCCCCCTAAGAAATGGGTAATTAGTTTGCGATTAGTTACATACATATATATACATGTGTATCATGATTTTTGTATAATTAAGGGTTCGTTTGCTTGTTGCAGCTTTTAAGCAAAGTGTAAAACTTGTAACTTATACATGCCAAAATAGTTAATGAGCTTAGCTTAAAAATTAGGTAATTCGTTAGTTATTGTTACGGGCATTTATACATATGTATGAATTTTGTCGATTCAAGGGTTCATTTGCTGCAGCTTTTAAGCAAATATTAAAACTTATAGCTTATTCAACCCAAAATAGTAAATAAGCTTAGCTTAAAAGCTGCGTAGACGTACTCTGATCAAACTTTTAAGTAAAAAAAGGGAGAAGCTTGAGCGTAAAAGTTATAAGCAAACAAACACTAACGGTTCGTTTGGTTGCAACTTTTAAGCAACAAAAGCTAGCTTTTTTTGTCTAATAAAAGAACTAGGTGCACTCAGCGTAGAACTTTTGTCAGAAATCCTCAGCTTAAAAGTTGCCTAACTTATTGCAATCCAGTTTTTAAGCCCCCCCAAAAAAATTGATTAATAGTATCTTTACGTAAGTTGCTCTAATATTGATTAATAGTATCTTTATGTAAGTTGCTCTAATCTAGCTTTTCAGAATCTCTAAGGGTGCAATTTGTCTACTTTGGCTATTCATGTGTGTGTGTTTTTTTTTATTTCTAGCATAGCACTTTGCTTTAATTGATGTATTTTTTGTGTTTAGGCTAGTCGTGTTATGGTGTATTGAGGTCAAAAGAATCTGGGTATGCTCCTAACATCTGTAATTTTTGGTTTGTAATTCTTAATTTAAAAAAAAAAAAGAAAAGAAAAGAGGAGAGAACAAAACAACTGTGGTCTAATTGCTGCTTTTCAGTTCCAATAAGGAAAGCTACAATACTTAAGAGCATTCACACCAGTCTATCAATATTTTAGAAATTGTACACGCCAACCTTTGTAAATACTAATCATGCATCATATAGAGAAATGTAACGCCAACCTTTGTTAATAATAATCATATATCATATAGTATAGTAAAATGTAAAAATATCTTTTACCGTAATCTAATATTTGATAGTGTAGATGGAAAAAAGATTAAATAAATGTACCAGAACATTATTATGTAACGTTTCTGATGCTTCTGATGTGGATTTCTCCAGCGAGAGCTTAAATGATAGAAATATATCTTTATAAAGACTGGTGTAAACAAATACTCTTAGAAACAGATATATAAATATGAAAATTGGGTAGAGGGAGGATTGCTTGCAATTACATACCATTGGGCGAATTCCGTTCTTGAAAGGTGATTCGATATTTTGTAGAAATATCAAAAACTTCATATAGGATATACATTGGGGGACTCGTTGTAGTGCCTTCTAGGTCGAGATTGGTTCAACTGTTTAATGAGCTAATACACAAGCTAGAATTTGGTTTGAATGGGTGATGACTGGCGCCCAATCTTTTAATGGCCCAAGCTCGACCAGATCATTCGTTGCCAATCCTAGTGGTATCCTTTCACAATCTTATCCAAACTTGCTCATGTTGTTTTTCTTCAAATATGATATGGATAACGAGGGCCTATGTTGGAAATAGATGTATTGAGCAAGGCCTTGTTAAGTTGTTGACATCTGTAAAATTCGTGACAACATTGTACTGCATTTGAATATAATACTTGCACTATTTACAGCTTATATATACAACACTTACATATCATGGTCAATTGGACATATATGCATATATCGGTATGGAAACACACGCACTTGTTGTCTGTCCGGATGTTTATTTGAGGCTCAAGGTTTAAATACTGAAGCTCTTAGCCTTCACAGTTTTCTTCCAATTTAGGATGGAAGAGATTCTGTCTGGCCGCATGATCCCCACTCAGGATGGAGTTACTGTGTTACCATTCCTTCTTGGATAATCATGCCCGAAGCAAGAGGATCAGATCCCGTGGTGGTATATTTCATTTTTCTTCTGATTCTTAATTAAATCTTGGAGAATCCTATGCATGTGTTATTACTATAATCAATCTTAAAACACTAATTAGGGCAAAATATGTGTTTCAGGTTGGAGTTGGTCATGGGAATAACACATATTCAACCTAGAAACATCAAACAAGTATAGTTCCGGTGATTTGGAAGATGACCTAAACAGTTAGGTGTATAATCCACTTAAAAACATTTGAAAATTGCCCACCCAAAAGCATTTAAATTTTTTTATTGTGTTGGTGTCCTTAATCAAATAAAAAACACTTCAAGCATTTAATTTCAAATAACCCGATTGACATTAACACAATTATCTAAGGTTTATATAAAATCTCAATTCATATGAAAATTTCCCTAAAATTAGTTTATTTCTGAATTTATTTTCTGGAGTGTGTTCTATTTGTTTATTATGATCAATAACACACATAAGTTTTAAGTTTAAAATGAGATGTTCCCAAAACAAATTTGTATTAATAATTAGTGTTTGAAGTGTTTTTTACTTTACTAAGGGCAATGGCATACATAAATTTTAGTTTATTGAGAATTATCGTCGTCGTCGTCGTTGTCATCATCCAAGCCTTGAAAATCTCAATAAATTGGGTTAGGCTAAATGGAACAAAATAAAACATTACGTTGGGTCCTTGACGTGAATTTTTCGTCGCCACTCATTCCTATTGAAAGCCATTTTATCGTCCGGCGTTGTGATACGCATGTCCTTTTGTAATTCTTGTATCCATGTAGTTAGAGATCTACCTTTGCCTTTTTTGTCCGTTCTCACTCCAATACTCCCGTACTTTCTAACTGGTGCACTCACTGGTTAGATTTGCCTTTGAGGCTATTACAAATTTATTTGAAAATTATTTTCTGAACTAGCTTAACTGGTTTTTAGTTGATTTGGCAATAACACACAATTATGAAGTTTTAGGGAGAAACTCGTTTGAAATGAGATTCCCTAAAATTATATTTTGCTAGTTCCTGTTTTAACATTCATGTATTTCAGTTTTACAGGGTTCAAATTGGTATACAATCACCACTTGGGGTCACTACCACTCGTGGAATCCTTCGCAGGTTCAGTGATTTCTTGAAGCTATTTTTGGAAGTAAGTTTTATTTTCCTTCTTATCTGCAAAGAGGATTATCGACATCTTTATTGTGGATTATTTTTCATGATCCGAGCAAATGAAGTGTTGTCTGTTGGGCTGCACAAAGAGAACTTTTGACTTGGATCCATTACTTCTTTTCTAACATATGATGGTTCATCAGTTTGTAATTGGAAGATGTTCGTTCTCTTGTTTGATTCATTGTTCTTGATTGCATTTTCAGCTGAAAACAGCATTTCCAAAGAAAAGCTTGCCTCCAGCTCCACCCAAGAGGCTCTTGAAAACAAAAAGCAGAACAGTTATGGCAGAGGTAAAAGACACTTGATTTCTTAGCCCTTTTAACTTTTTTTATTTATGATAATTTGCATTGTTGCTGATATTACTCTAGAGTTCCTTAAAACTGATTTCTAATTTGTGTTCCCGTAAGGTTGTGCGTGACGGCTTATTATGTGCTTTTTCGTTGTGGGAATGTGTTTGATTTTGTCTATTTGTAGTTTTTTCTAGATCTAAGAACATTTGCACCAGATTCTCTTAAGAGATTCTATAAAGTACATAAAAAATGGACTTTATCTTTATTTAACAGAATCTCTATTTCTTATCAAATTCTCTATTACATTAAAAACTATTTTCTCTTAACCATTGTTTACTAAAATTTACACATACAAATACATTTAATTGCAAAATATTAATTATTTAATTATATATTATTAAAAAAATATTATCATTTATTGGCTTTAAATTTAGAATTTTTATTTTAATTTAAATTGTTATATAAATGAAAAATATAAATAGAATACCAAAATATAAATAAAATACCCCTCTAAGCAAAGGAAGAGAAAGGGAATAGAAGTAATGAAATAAAAAATATATATAAATAAAAAAATTTATAAAAATTTATTATATAAATGTTACAAATATAAATAGAATTGATTAATAAAGAACTATTATTCCTTAGCATTAACATTAAATTTTTATAATATAAATGTAAAATTAATTTTTAATAAATAATCAATTTAAATATTAAAATTTAATTTCAATTATATTTTTTTTGTATAATTTAAAAAATAATATTTTTTATAAATATTAATACATTTATAATTATTTATTTTCTAAATGTTAAAATTATTGCCTTTATATTTAAGGTTTTGGTTTATATGTCATATTTAGTAGTTTTAGGATTAATAATTATTTTTAAATAGTAAATTTAATTTTAATTTAAAATTATTATTTAATTATTTTAAATACTTATATTATATTTTTATTTTTAGCTAATAATAGTCAAGTGATTGGAGATAGAATAAATTAACTTTTTAAATATAGCGATGAATTAATGAATAGTAATTCCTTAGATTTGGAGAACCTTTATGGAGATTCTCCATTTTGGACAACCATTAGGTAATCTGATGCAGGGTTAAAAAGTAACATTACATAACTTTTGATTACCTAAAATAGGGAAATAATTACTTTTTAGGCAATCTGATGCAAATGCTCTAATCTTTCGTGTAAAGTCGCAGCATTGGAACATGCATAACTATGTTCATTTGAAGCGGTCTCTTAAATTGCAGCGAAGGTGTGCATTGGAGGATTGGATGGAAAAATTACTATCAGACATCGATTTGTCGAGAAGTGCTCCGGTTGCCATTTTTCTTGAATTGGAAGCTGCTGCAAGATCATGCAAGTACCTCCTTCAGCTTTCTGTTCATGTTGTGGGTTGTCTTTCCATGGATATATGGAGAGAGATTTTTAAGTATTTCACAATTTTGCAACTTCATATAAATTTAGATATGTTTTTAATTTGTTAAAATTCCTTTTGAAGTTTCATTTTCAAATATCCAGATATATGATTAATCATGTTTTGGGTTCTTCTGGTATTTCTGTTTCTATCCTTTCAGCCTTCTATGATGCAAATGAAAATACTTTAGATTCAAGTTCTTCGGCTGGTGATGTGCTTCCGTCAAAGCAATTCCAGTTCAACTCGGATGTTTATGGGGTTGCCGGTAGCTCCTCAGTTGCTTCAGATTACGGTAACGAATCATCTAATGAAGCTTCGGAGATTGGAACACCAAGGCACAATAGGGATGACTATTCCGAAGTTGGCATGGAAAATAAAACATTTGAGCATCGCACTTCAAAACATTTGAAAAATAATGGAAGTGCAAGAGACAGTAATCCATCTAACCATATTAGTTCAAAAGCTGTATCCAACGGTGAGGATGGAAAAAGGTCTCTGTCTGGACCAGATCATCGGAAACTAGGTGGCCACCATCAGAGATTGTCAATGGACAGTGTCGCAAGTGATGTTTATTCTGTAAGAACTGAAATTTCAAATTTGGGGATAGCAAATTCATGTGGCGATTACTCCCTTGACCTTCAAAATGATGTTGAACATCTAAATACGTTGGATGATCATGTTTGTTCTGATTTAGAGTTTCCTAAGGACTTCTTAGTTGCGCTTCCATCAGATGAGCGCAATAAAATGAATCGGGTTCTTAATTCCCTGCATCAGAGACTGACTACAGCAAAAACCGACATGGAAGATCTCATAGCAAGATTAAATCAAGAGCTTGCTGTGAGGCAGTATCTCACAACTAAGGTACTTCACAAAAATACCCATCAGTTTCTTGTCATTCATTTAATGCCTCGGTATGAACTGTCCTACGGAAATTGGAGAAGCCAGCCGAGTTACACCATGCTCTTACCTCCAGTTGGTAATTTATATGCAATTTTGATGGCTATACGTACTTACTAGCATTGTCTATTTGCAGGTCAAGGACTTAGAAGTGGATCTTGATACTACCAAGCATAGTAGTAAAGAGAACTTGCAACAAGCTGTACTTATTGAAAAGGAAAGATTTACTCAAACGCAGTGGGATGTGGAGGAACTCAGGAGGAAGTGTATAGAGATGGAGCTGAAATTGAAGTCTGAACAGGTATATAAAAAAATTAAATTAGATGAACATGATGAAATGTCAATCATTTAGGATACTGATTCTTCTTTTGGGGTATCTTTAGGATGAGAAATTGCGCATTCAAACAGCCAAGTTATCTATCATGCAAGAGAATGGAATGTTGCAACAAGAATTGGATGGTGCTAGGGAGGAGATTGAGAACTGGCAAAAAAAACTAGAAGACCAGGAGTTGAAATCGAAGACAGATGTTAAACTCCTTGTCAAAGAGGTTAAATTTCTTCGAAGTTCTCAGTCAGAATTGAAGCAGGAGCTTAGCACTTTGTTGAAAGAAAAAATGGAAGTGGAGGTAGCTAACACTTTCCCTCTTTCACTTTTCCAATGCAAAATTTATTTTATTTGTCAGTTTGTTTCATCTTTCAAGACATCTTTCTGAAAGCTTAAAATTAGGAAACCATATTGGGTTGTCCACAAGGGTCGCAACTTTTACATTAAGGGCTCCAAAACATCTTTTCATAGTCGTGATATAGTTTGCTCTTTGAATAAATAATATAGTTGGTTTGGCAAATTGTTAAATCTTTGATATTAACTAATGGATTGTTGTATGGAGATGGCTTGTTTATATGGCATTTGATGATCATAGTTGTTCCATGTCCAGGCTCTTTTGAAATTGATGTTGGTGTTGAATATTTATATGTTAGGGTCATGCACGCATCCATTGCCACTTGTGGGTTATAGGTTTATTCCATTGGAAATAGCCTCTCTATAAATAGGGGCAAGGTTGCGTACATCATACCTTCCTTAAACCTCGCAATGCAGGAGTTTTGTACACTGGATTGTCCATATATATAACTAATGGATTGTTGTATAAACCCTTGTTTCTTTAGAACGTGCTACAGAAGGAAAAGTCAAGATGGGAGCTTTCAAATGCTGCTAATGCAAAGTTGCTGCACGAGTGTGAAATCCTTCGAGCCCGGCTTGAAGAATGCAGCATTGATTTTCTTGTCGAGGAAGAAGATAAATTAGTTGTGGATATTTCATCACCATCAGATTCTGCAGACCTATTGATGACATCTGATAATCGTATTGGTCTTCTTCTTGCTGAGGTATGTTCTATTCCTTACAGGCTCTGTTTATGAAACTTGAAAATTCAAAATCGAGAAATCCAAGGCATACAGTGTTATACACGTGAGTCGCTAAAAAGTGAGGAAAATATTAGCTTAATTTTCCCGTTATCATATTGGTCTTCTTCTTGCTGAGGTATGTTCAATTCCTTACGGGCTCTGTTTATGAAACTTGAAAATTCAAAATCAAGAAATCCAAGGTATACAGTGTCATACACGTGAGTCACTAAAAAGTGAGGAGGAAAATGCTAACTTAATTTTCCCATTATTGGGACCTTCTAATCATTGGACTAGAATGAAACTGAATCATCATCATCATTGCACATGCTCTTTATACTACTATTTTTCCGTAAATTGAGAGGTAGTTAAAAAGTGAGTGAACCTTTACAAATTAGTAGCTACTAGCTAGTACTTAGTATTCAAGACCAAAATTCCTGTCAAGTGTATAAACATTACAGTGTTTGCTGAATAATTACCAAGTATGAATGCTCTGACTGTGGAGGTTCTGTGGAAGGCAGTTATGCGATTATATATTTAGTCACATGATATTTTCTTCTGATTGTGGATATGAGGCATGGTGAACTTTAGCAACACTTGCAGCAAGTCCCAAACGAGTGCCACGTTGTGCGTGTGGGTACTGGGATAGTTGCGTAATATGTCTGTATTAACCATTCCTGAGTGTGCTTGTATTTTGCATAAACAGGCACAACTCCTCGCACAAGACATTGAAAACGCTGCTGCAAGCAACGACAATGACAGCAGAATGCAAGCAAGGGATCATTATTTAAGGAAGATGTTAACAGACGTCTTCGTGGACAATGCCAGATTAAGGAAGCAGGTTAACTCGGTTCTCCGCTGTGCTTTGAATGCAACTGATAAATCAGACGAAGAAGATGGAGAGGAAGAGACCCCACCAAGGAAAACTGTACTAGGAAAATTTTTGTGAATTGTCATGTAGTCGTGTAGAGTACTATCTTTTTTCGCTTAAACTAGATGTAACATCTTGTATTTGGAATAAGTTGGCAGCCAGTGATATCCTGCTGGTTTATACATTAGAACTTCTGAATAACAAAGATTATGTAAAATGTTATACAACCTTTGGCACTGTTCTGTGAAATATAATCACATTAGTAATTGAAGATGAAAAAAGAAACCAATAGACTGTCGATGTTTATAACAAGATGAAAAAAGAAACCAATGGACTATGTCGATGTTTATAACTGCAGCTAAAGACCAAAAAATGTCAGAAAAATGAATTAAGATCAACAACTTACATTTGATTTGGAAAATAAAATAAGTAAGCTCACTTTTCAATGGCTATAATTTGTTTGGTATAAGGATTTCTCATCATAAAACCTAATAGAACAAATAGCATTGTTCTCAAATCCTCTGACTTTTTATGAATATATTTCTTTCCGACAATAAACTTTTCAACTACACAATCATGCATGAAATTTCATTTTCACGTAAAATAGTCTCTCTCTACATTAATCAATGATCCAAAACTGAAACAAGTTCTGTAACTGAAAATCTGAGATACCAATAGCAACAAGAAGTCAACAAGTCACAATATCATGAGATAATGTCCATATTTTCTAAGAAACTCACTTGTAACTGAAAGTGTTAACTACTAATACCATAACCATCAATCAATTAGAAAGGCTGCTAAAATACATAATGGCAACGTTGTATCTCTCATCCCCAATTGGCACAATTATTACAATACAGAAAACCATATATTTATCATAACCATCCAGAAAATAAACACTGTTTTTAAGCAAGCACAAACATTCTTCTAACACTTGCAAGTCATATACACTGTACCTCCCGAAGGTTTGTAAGCTATATAATGTATCCTGATATCGCCACAGTCGGCACAAGGTACTGAAACTACTAAGCTGCTACTCAATCATAACATAGATTTAGTCATTATTTCAACATGATAACAAATTTAGAAATGGGAGATGAAGCCCAGAGTTGGGCTAATCTCACACTCAAAGAAATAAAAAGGAAATAAAAAGGGAAAAGAAGAAAGATTTTTTTGGCATACATCGAATGACGGTCTGATTGTCGATCTAACCAGAATTGTGTTGTTGGTTTGTGAAGAAAAAAGTTTCTCACTTCACTAGAAGATATCAGGATTGAAATGCCCTGGGATTGAACTGTTTTGTTGAGCTTGCTGCAGATGCAACGTCAGGGCATAGTTGTTTACCTACAACCATAAAAAAGAATTCTTATTCAGTGGCAATGTGACTCCAAAATCCATTTTGGAGAACTCATGAAAACAAGAAGAAAAAATCTTAAGCAAATGCTATTAATCGCATGACGTGTAACAGTATAGATTCTCTAATAATTGAAGACCGCTAGAATATTTGGCAAAAATTCTCTTTTCCTCTTCGGCATTATCTTTCAGTACCATAGTCTACCTTTTTAGGGCTACTTTGGTAAGTGGTGGTAAATCAAATTGGACACAAAGGTGATTCTTTTAAATATTGAGGTAATGATTGGCACAAAAGCATACAAGACGTGATGAAACAGATACTAAACAATCTGCAGATAGAATTCCATAAAACAGACGCCAATGAACTTGGCAAAATTGCAATGCAAATTTCTGAAAAGAAACTCACATAGCCAGCAGAGTGCTCAATAAACCAGAATTTTCAGTATTAGAACACTGTTTAATTTCGCTCCCCAATACCTAACTAAGCATTAGGGGAATAGAGTCAATCGTAAGTCTAATGCAATGTAACTCGTAAGGCAAGCGATAAGACAGAACCTCTTCACATTTTTTCAAGGAAAAAAAGGTTAAAAGTATGTGCACTCTTTCTAATTCTAAGAACTAACATAAACTATTCTTTAATTATTATGCTTTGTGATGTCAACATTGTCAAGTAATCGAGTTATAAAGTCTCTTGCAAACCTGAAGTGTTCTCAACTGCTCCTGATGTTGAGCCAACAACTGCTTCAGTTGATGAATCTCTTGGTCCTTATTATCGTACTCCTTCTGCCTTTCATGCTGGATAGCCACAGCGCGCTTCAAAATGTTATTCTCCCGGAGCAGTACCTCGATTTGTTCCTTGAGCATCACATTCTCCTGCAGATGTCAAATGACATTGGACAAATATACAAAAACTATAAATAACTACTGGAATATAGTGCTAGAATATAGACAAACACTACTAATAAATGACAGAACTATTGAGCACATTAGAACAAATAAAGCACATAAGAAGCAGACTTTTCTTTACCATCAGTTTAATCATCAAAATGTTTGATACAAGAAAACAGAAGGATGTGTTCCCAAGTTACCATATCATACAAACCTTGTGATAATTTTGAGCTGCTTCAGCATCAGCACGTTCGGTAATTGACTTCTCTAAGCTTTCCAAGATTCTTGTGGCACGGTATCTGGCATCATCTATACTAGTAGCACTCGTCATTTCACTCACAAACAATTCCACCCATTCTGCACCACCCATCTGAAAATTACTTGGAACTGAGGAACCTGCAGGATCAGCTGCTCCTCCGTTTATTGTTAAAGCACCTGTAAATTAGACGTGCTCGGTAAATTTTTCATATAAAAATATCATCATCATCATCATTATCATCATTATCCAAGCTTTAAGTCCCAATAAATTGGGGTTGGCTCAATGGAACCAAAATAAGATGTCATGTTAGGTTGTCAATGTGAATTTGTCAACGCCAACCATTTCTATCAAAGGCAACCTGTTCATCTATTTCTACCGTGTGCATATTCTTCTCTACCACTTCTATGCACATAGTTAGGGTGCGTTTGGGACAAACCTTGCTTTTTAACAAGTCCATTTGTAAATGGACTTTAAATAATGGACTTTCAGATAAGCATGTTCAGCACAAATATGTTGTTTGGTGAACATTATTTTATAAGTACTTTCATATTTGGAAGTTAACCCGGAAAGTTTGGTAAATAAGTTTGAAGCTACTTATAAATTTTGTAACTTAATTAATTTTTCTTATAAGAGGACTAGGAAAATTCGAAATGCATTTGCATTTCAATTTCAACATCAATATTCAAAACAAAATCGCATCATCCCACATAAACTTACTTATGATATGCACACACATATATATGATCAGTACAGTAAGGCCATTACATCCTTTTTTTTTCACTCAAACCCTGCCATAATCACACAAAAGCTATTTGAAATCATAATTTTCGACTTTAAAATTAGGGTTTTCAACAGGATAAAAAGGAGGATAGCCACGACAGTGGTGGCAAAGGTCACCGCTGCAAAGAGGAGGTGGAGGTAAAAGGATTTGCAGATCGAGACGGTTTAGAGATAGAAAGAGAAGGGGTAATTTGTTCCCAAAATGCATTTTTTTGCCCTCTATATGATAGGCTTTATAGTTACTCGCATACACAAGGGTAATATAGGTATTATGATTAAAACATTAGGGATACGAATGGAATCCCATTCAAATTCATTTAAACTAGTTCCCACTTCGCGAGAAGTCTTATAGATGGGCTTCCACAAAAGTACAGAAAATAGACTTCTACAAAATGGGCTTTTGGAGCTGTTAACTTCTAAATAAGTGCATGAAAAATTGTTCACCAAACACAAAAAAATTCTGTAAAAAGATTAGTGTCAGGAAGCACTTCTAGTAGTGCCGCCAAACGCCCCCCCTTAAAGGTCTACCTTTATCTCTTCTCACTATTCCCTCATACAATTGATTAGTGTTTCCGTCCTAAATCACCAAGAGGTCATGTACTTGAGGAAAACCCATATTTATAAGAGACGAAAGTAATAAAAGGATACGAAAATAAAATGCCAAATGCAGTCATCAATAACAAGTGTACTGAGTGCATTTGCCCTCAAAAATTATGACTCAAGAACAACAATATTATAACATGGTAGATTGATCTGTTATCTAAAGAGGCTCGCATGCCAAAGATGAGTATTGGTTAATCCCGATAAGAGAAAAAGTTACTAGTGTGGATAACCATCCAAGGTCCAAGAAACATCAAAATTGATTTATATAGCAGGAACAAATGCACGGTTAGACAATGACCAATGTAAGCCCAAAATTTTTTATACTTCTTAGTTTGTCCACTTTACATAAATACAAAGTTTACAAACCTTTCTCCGCACTTCCATTTGTTTCCTCTGCAGCATACCCAAGAGAAAGTTCATGAAGCCTCTTGATGGCAGCATCTAAATCATTATCACATTCTTCTAATGCTCTCTCCAGAATCTGAATTGTAGGAGGGGGGAAATGCATCAGTAATGGTAGAAATGTATATGAAAAGACAAAAATAAGTAGGAAGTACAAGCTAATTTTGTCCAGCCAAAATGCCAAGATAACTTGCATAATAAGTAACATAATGCATTATCAAGTAACTTCAAGTGTAATTAAGATTAAAAGTAATAAATACGGAAATTTGGGTTTAAAACAATTAAGCACATGTAGCAGGATATCTGCCCATCTGGTTCAAATGTTGACCCTTGCAGGGTGCAAGGAATATGTTCCAATTCAGCAGGCAAGTTAAGCAACTCAAAACGTTAGATTTTCACCACCTTAAAAACAGAACAAAAAAAATTCAGGAAAATATTTCCAACAAAGCACATAGAGACACTGCACCTACACATTAACCTTTCTATGCTGTCTTGCTAGAGGTAATGACATCAAAAACAAGCAAGTCAAATAGGATTAAAAAATCAGCGTGGCAATTGTTTTAAGCACCAACATTGACGAAAACTAACAAGCCTACTACTCACAATTATCCTCAAGAAAGACACAAAACCGTGAGACATCAATTCTCGTAGTGTATACAGTCAGGCATAATTAACACTTCCAATTCCCAAAAATTTCCATATAAACTTCAAATCCCAATAAAAAGGAGGAATTTTAAAAGTGCCAATTTAACTTTTGCAAGAAGATCATCTTTCCACCACATAATTTATGAAATGAGAGAATTTTAAATTTTGTGCTTGGAGACAACAAAATATTAATATTTATAGTTAGTTTCTCAATACAGAAATTAAGAAATAGCATTCAAAATCTACTTAATTAACATAAGGGCTCAGTTCGTTTAATTTTCCTTTGAACTATTATTGTATGCTACAACAAAAAGGGGCAAACCAGCAATTGGGTTTCACAAGGCCACATTTTTTTTTGGGCATCCATGATAGCTATAATTCTTTCCCGACAATCGGACACTTCACTTATGTCAGACAATTAAATGCATACAAAAATCCCTTGCATCGCACAATGATTAATACCTTAGATCTAATTATTTCAAGTTATCCAACTAAAAATGTAATAATTATATAAAATGGGTATTTCACAAGATTATATCTTTTTATTTCGGTATCCATGGTAGCAAGGCTTCTTTTTTAGGACAATATTCAGGATCCTTCACTTATATAGACACATAAATCATCACCATCACTAACCAAGCCTTAAAATCCCAATTGGTCGGCTAAATGAAACCACAATAAATTATCATGTCGGATCATTAGCGTGAATTTTTAGATGCTACTAATACCTATCTAATACAACTTGTTTGTCTATAATATGTGTGTCCTTCTGAATCACAATAATCTATCATACCGTAACCCCTAAATCCAATCATCTCAACTAATCAAATGAAACATAAATCCATATTCATCCAACACAAAAATGGCATAAACCTCAATTTAAACAAAATCCGATCAATACGAGAGATTTAGAGCTAGAGAATGAAACAACTAAATAAATACAAAAATCTATTGCAACATGCACAGAATAATCCACCAAAATCCAATTATTTCAGTTAATCCAATCAAAAGTAAACTAATCTACTATAGTAGCAATTATCTAACATAGGAATTTCACATTATATAACCATTTTATTTGGTGCCCACGGTAGCAAGAATTCTTCTTTCCCAAGGATAATCGGGACCCTTCACTTATATCGAAAATAAATGCATAAAATAATCCATTGCACCAAAACCCCCTAAATCCAATTATCTAAACTAATCAAATGAAACTAAAATTCATATTCATCTATGAAACATAAAAATGTCAAAAGCCTCAATTTCGACTAAAATTCGATCAAATATATATATAAGTAAAAGAGAGAAAGAGAGATACGTGATTGTCCATGTGGGGGAAAAGGACCCGGAGCTGATCGAAGCGAGAGGACGAGCAAGGGAATCCAACAGGGGAACCGGAGGGGGAGAAGCGGCGGCGCTTCGTAACCGGAGGCAACGATGCTGATGACGTGGCTGATGACGTGGGCAGGTCTTCGAAGAATGATCTCTTGCTGCCGCACACAATTGCAGACATTGTTCAATCCGTCTTCACCTTTTTTTTTTTTTAATTTAATGAATAATTGTTTCTAGGGTTTTAATTTCCCCCTTTTTTTGATCCTGTCTCGGATTCAAATTGACTGTGAATTCATATGTATGTATATGTTATCCCAAAATTAGGGTTAGGGTTTGGATATTGTATGGGAATTGGGATTGATTGAAGAGCGAGAATCGGAGATCAGGTTTTGTATATACCTTTCCCCCAATTTCAGCTCTCGCATTTATTTGTAAATAAGTAAGTAAATTTTCGTTTTTTATTTTTGTGGGGAAAGAGAGTTATGCACGCGCAAGTTAAGTGCGTGATCTGAGCTCGAATATTACGTTACGGCTACGCGACCAGACTATAGGTTGAATTACACTTCCGGTACCCATAGTTTCATCAACAATGCTATTTGGTCTCCATTGTTTCGATTGAAACAGTAGTTTCTGTGTATAAATTTTCAAAATTGACATAGTTATTATAATGATTCTGCCATCCCATAATAGATAGCATGCAAGAGATTAAATAAAACTTATTTATAATGAAATTAGTATTTTTAATAAATATTTAATGGACAATATTAGGTCATCCGATTGTCGTTCTTAAAGTCATTAACATTTTTTTGCTATTTTTCATGGGGTCATTTTTCTTAAAATTACACTTTTCCGTAGTACCGATATCAATATTTATATTGTTGATTCTTTGAGGCCTTCGATCTAGCATAAATTTATAATTTTTTGTCCAATAATTTTTGAAGGGGAATATATATCTATGCTAACAAATAAAATATTTTATAATTTCCCATTGGTTGATAAATGAACCTCATGCGGATACCTCCTTATTTATTGGAACTTATTCGTACATTTAACACTAAAATGATTACCATTGTAACTTTGAGCTGCTTAGGTAAAAGTGTTGTCATTCAATAGTAAAATTGCAATGACGCATACTATTATGCACACTCCCAGTTGCAATTTATTATAGTTTTGGTTTTTTGAATCAGGTGTGAAATAGTTTTTCAAGATCATCTGCACTCAGTCCCCGAGTCTTGTGAGAAGGCATCATTTTTCACCTCCTATGTATTGTATTGTAAGGCCCTTCAAATGTTAGGGACTAAAGTTGTAAATGACCATAAGAAAACATAAAACTAATGCCCAATTTCATTCGTAGAGAGAGGAGAGGGTAAAGGTTTCCAACACAAAACCCTAGGCAAATTTGGACTTGCCTTTTGGTCCTTGTTGTGAGGTAAGGTTTTTCGATCTATTAGGTCATATTCGTTTGTAGTTGTTGAACCCTGAACAATCAAAGATGTATTAAGGATTGATTGTGGTTCTATTAACAAACTGATGTTGATCGTAAGAATCTTTTGTCTGTTTTCCTTGATAACGGTGACGCTTAGGTTTTCGTTTCGAGCCTTTCTAGAGTATTTTCTTCAATTCGAATGAGGTACATGGCGGTACAATGTTTTATTCAATTCGAATGAGGTGCATGTAGTCTTGATGTTTTATTCCAATAAGAGTCCAAAACATGATAAAAAATGCCGAATGAGATCAATTTATGTTATCGTTGACATTTCAATGTAAATTTTCAAATATTCAATGAATGAATCATTGTGTTTTGTCGTCATGAATTTGTGGGTGTTGCATGTATAATCATGGTAAATGTCCTACGTGTAGCTACGACCCAGAAGCTATTACCGATCATAATTTGTGCACATGGATATAGGGATATAGTGAAGCAAGAAATGCACCTCTGAATACAAACAATTCCAGATGAGAACACAATATCAACCTGCTTGTATTTCTCACAACACAAGTGGGCAGAAAATCAAAGGCAGAATATGAAAGTTTAGCTAGATTGCACAATGTATAAGAAAATCAGTACAAGAAACAACGATTGCATAAGAAAGAAAAAAAAAATTGAATTGGTACACAATGATTTTGCAACAAGCAAGCCTTGGAAAAGAAAAGATAGAAAAATGATGGAACAGAATGATTGGCCGAAACCGAGAGCAACCCTGGTTTTATAATTAATCTAAAACACAGTTTCACATCACTGTCCTGTTTTTTCGACAAATGAGCACGACTTCGAAATTAATGGCCAAGTCTCAGAAACCGTGAGATTTGTTATCCAGGCATACCAAATATGAAGAAGTTCATCAATATCCCCAGAGAAGCTCCCAAAAATGACCCTGTGACATGTAAATAGATAACAATTTTCAACAGTTGATCAAAAGATTCATAAATCCGGACCATTCAATGGTGTGATTATATTACTTATCGGATTGGGATAATAAAACAGTACCCCGTATTGTTTATTGGCGAGGTTCGACAAGAACATAGAGTGGCTTTCCACTTAGTGTGCTTTGTCCCTGCCAAAGGAAATGCAAATGAACTCGGCATAACATCATCCGAAAAAATCAAAACTAGCAAAGTGACGAGAAAGAGTGAATTTTACGAAAACATTTAAATTAAAAACGGGAAATAAAATAAAAAAGAGAATGAAATGTGGCATCCAGTCTTTACCTCTTTTATGAGCTGCAATTGGTTATGATTCTGAAAACAGTTTTTTTAAGTTCCAAAAATGAAAAAACTTTCCAGAACTGCAATTTGGAGAATTAGTTCTCAAAACAGTAGAAACCATCTCCTAAATCTCATCTCAGTAAGTAAAAACATGCACATTCAATTTATAAAGTAATTATTACCTTGAAGGCCGGCAACCCGATAACACAAGCACATTCAACGACCTCACCCCCAACTCGTTCTGGTTTAAAAAAAAAAGGCTAAAACATGAAACTGAAAATTCATTGAGCTAAGCAATGAAAAAAAAAAGATAAAAGTTTCAGTGAAAAAAAAAAGCTAAAAGAAAGATAATATAATAGTTGTACCCAGAAGCCTAATTGCTGCAGAAAGAGTGCCACCCGTAGCTACTAAATCGTCAATGATTACAACACGTTCCCCAGGTTGAACGGAACCTATGTGCATTTCTAGACAATCAACACCGTACTCGAGCTCATACTCTTCAAAGATTACTTGGCCTACGAATATATCTCAATGTTAGCACTTAGATGGATCAGAAAAATGAAATATAGAGAGATATCATAAAAAAAATATAACTGATAATCGATTACGATATTGAATTGTAAGAGCGAACCTGGTAACTTCTTGGGTTTACGAAGAGGGACAAATTTTGCACCAATGGCCAATGCGATTGCAGAGCCAAACAAGAATCCTCTAGCTTCAACCCCTACAATTTGGTCACATAATTGGCAAAAATGTAACAAATTAAAAGTTCCATCTGAAAGGGTTTTCCTGAGCTGAAATGGCAAGTATTCGATAATCAGCCAGATCAGACAATGAATAGCATCAATATTATGCATTGAATAATTTTGACAACAAAAAAATGGAAATTCAATTCTTCGCCGTTCAATCGAAGTGTCATTCCTATCATGCGTGCCAAGATAATATCTTGGCCATTGCAAACAACAAAAAGTCCTTTGAAGATTCTTAACAAATTACTGCTGCAAACATTGCTTAACCTCAAAATAACAGCTTTTGCGACAATCTGTTTGGTTACATTCTGCACCCTGCAAATTCGGGCGCGTTTACCAACCATTGAGAAATGCAATCTTCAGCCTCAACAAAGTTACTGGAAACACAATTCCCATAAAGTAATTTCTGGTGCGGGTACAAATTTCCGAAAAATTTTAAGAAGAAACATTAAGGAAACAATTTAGAAATGTTAGAAAACAATTAGAAATATGCGCATGAATGACTAGGAAACACTCAAAATATGAGTATTACCAAACTTAATATTAACTTTTTGAAAAACTTATAAGAAACTCATTGGATACCATTTCATAAAAAATTAAATAAAAATCAATACAAATATTGTGAGACTTGAGGGGTTTTTTTTTATAATAATTCTATGATTAAATAATTTTATTTATTTCTATTATTTTTATTTATAATTAGTTTATTCATACCAAGTATTGTATTTTTAATATACAAACATGTGTATCATAATACTTACAACTTTGAGTAAAACTGTAAAATATTAGATTAAAAAATCATACATATTTTGCACATATTTCCCACTATTATATAATTGTATCTAAAAAGAATCAAAATTATATCCTCATTATCTGTTCCCCAATATTCTTTTACCATACCTTTCCGTTTCCATTTTTCCTAACAAATCCTGCTTCCATTTACAACTTTGTTAACTTCGACCTTAGTATCAATTATTTGGGGGTGAAACACTAATAGGATGGGAATTGCATTTTACCGGAAAGTCATTTCTGGTACGGGTACAAAATTCCGGAGAATTTTAAGGAAAAACATATTGGAAACGATTCCGAAATGTTGGAAAACAATTAGAAACACCTATAAATGACTAGGGAACGCTCAAAATACTAGTATTAGGTTTTGCAATTTTCAAATTTGATTTCAAAAAAATACTAGTATTAGGAGACTTAATATTAACTTTTTTGACAAATTTACAGGAAACTCATTGGATACCACTTCATAAAAAATTAAATAAAAATCAACGCAAATATTGTGAGACTTCAGGTTTTTTTTTTTTTATAGTAATTCTATGATTAAATCATTTTATTTATTTCTATTATTTTTATTTATAATTAGTTTGCTCATACCAAGTATTGTAATTTTAATATACAAGCATATATATCATAATACTTACAAAATAGAGTAAAACTTTAAAATGTGATTAGATTAAAAAATCATACACATTTTGCACATATTTCAAATATATTATATAATCGTATCCAAAAAAATTCAAAATCATATCCTCATTTTTTATTCCCCAATATTTTTTTTACCATGCATTTCCGTTTCCATTTTCCCCAACAATCCTGATTCCATTTAGGATTTTAGTAACTTTGACCTCAGAATCAATTATTTGGGGGTGAGATGATACCCCCTTGGACTTTAGTCAAGGGTCAATTTACCTTTCTAACGACAGACTATGGAAAATACAAATGTAATTGGACTAGCTCTGGCATTTTAAAGAACTAGGATTATCAAGGACGGATATAATTATGGAAATTTATTTAATATTGAAAATCTAGTACTATGGTATATCTTTGTTCAATGGAATATCTTTGTTCAATGGAATATCTTCTTTTATTTGCTCCCCCAAATGCTGTGTAATTTAACACTTCAGTTTAATTATTAATCAGCAAATCCGCACAACTGATTTTTACTTTTTACATTTTTCTTTTCTTTTGGGCAATGGATGACCAATCTACAAATCTCACAATGCAGAACATTTAATTATTCCCCTATGTCCTGTCTCTCCAAAATTGATACTAGTTGTTTATAGAACTCTTAAACTTAAATTTCAATAAATTATAGTCATATTACAACTTGTGGGTTCACAATTTGTCCGGTTGAAAACATCTCCGCAAACAGGCGTAAGATTGCATACTTCAGGTTCTCCGAGACACCACTATGCAGAAATTCTGAGCACTAGGCCATCCATATATACATTGGAGGAGAACCAATTCAATTATTATAATAAAAAAATAAAATAAATATATGAAAAACATACAATAGAAGAGTTGCACTAAAAAACAGGGAGAACAAGAAAAAAAACAAAAAACAATTAATAGACCGGTGTACCAAAGTGTGTAGGAGACAGAAAGTACCAGCGACAACGGAGATGGTCATGTCTCTGTAACGATCCACAAATATATCAATACTGTACTTGAATGCCTTAGGGTTCATTAACAGCGTTGTTATGTCTTGAAACATTATTCCTATAACCAACAAAACCATACATACATTACATACACATACAACGACTATTCTCTTCTAATTTCTATAAATTATAGGACTTTTTTTTTACATAAAATTATAGGAAAGTTTTAGCCGCTCTAACCAAACCGTTAAATAATTACTATTTAATTTAAATTAAAAACTTGCGAGTTAAAAATAATCCAATTCACAAAATATTGTAAAAGCATTAATAGCAGTCTTTGTAAAGGAGGCTCCCTTCGAAAATTTTCTCAAACGACGAAGTGAGGAGAGAAATACTACTAATCTTCTTAAATACCACCAATACTATTTTTATCAAAATAGAATAAATACATTAGTTAAAATATTAAAAAAATGTTTTAAAAGTTATTTTTAAAACCTCTTACAGCATAGAAATGACTTTTTAAAATGTCGTCCGAAGGTGGAGTAGATTCTTCTAAAATTAGATTTAGATACGAAACGAGAAATACCGGAATAAATTTTCTAACAATTCTCTTTTTTCTCAAAAAATAAAATTAACACCCGTGGTAAATCTTTCTATTCCCCCCAGTTGTTAAATTTAGAAATTAAAAGAGTGAGCTGAAAGGCTACTGCAAATAATAATCTAAAAATATAAATATATATAAGAAATAAAAATAAAACCTGGCTTGGGGAAATGAGGGACAACCCGAATAGCTTCGGATATGGCCTTGAGCCTCGGGTCTCCTAACAAACCATTCTCCGAAGCAAACATCTCTCTCTTTCTGTCTCTCTGAATCTCTCTGCGTCCCCCCCTGACTCCCAAGAGGTTTCTCTCTGGCTCTAAAAAAGCGAGAGGGGGGAAAAGAGTGAGTTAAAAAATTGTATCTAAGTTGGCAATAAAGCTTCACACTGAGGAGAAGTTCCAAGTGCGGATTGCTATTATATACACACAGGACAACGCACCTTTTTTATTAATTATTATTATTTTCGTAATTCACTTTCTTATCTTGAGGAGTTTTGTCTCTCGTGTAATTTAACTGCGATGTTTCTGGTCTGCCCCACATTAATTTATCCACACTTGCAATTATTTTTTAGACCCCCTCTTTTTTTGTTATTTTTTGTCATTATTTATTTCCATAAGTGGGTCTGGTGAATCACAATTCATTTGTACTAATAATTTTATCCAATTCTACAAGCTTTAATTTTATTTTATTTTAAAAATGAAGGTGCCATTACCAGTGGAACCACTCTTGACATTATTGTTGTATATTAACGAGATGATAATGAATCGTTAAAATATATGCTAATATAAAATATTAACAACATTAACTCGTTTCGTCAATATGACCGTATCTAGAGGCACCTGGGAGTATTTAGAATTATAATTACAGAACCGAATCAATATTATTTACCTCTTGATTGTGGCCCTTTATGTACCCTGTAATATTTTTGAGCCAAAATGTTTTTGAAATTAACTTCTAATAAGTATAAATAACATCTAGAAAATATGAATTCTTACATTTTGAAGTACTGTAATCTTAATTTTCGTTTTAATATGTAAAATAGCTAATATATGAAAATTTAGAGAATAGTATAATTTCAAAATTAAATAATTATATTTTTACGTTTGAAATATGTGTTATGTTATTAAAAGTCATTGATTATTGTCAATTTTGGTTTATAAACATTAAGGGGTACAAAAGAAAGCACGGTCGAGAATGTGGAAGATCTTGACTCTCAAAAAATATATGCATTTAGACTATGTTTGAATCCGCGACAATGTATACTAGTGTAAAATATCTTCATGCTTCAAAATTCTAACACACTATTATATGAAATAGTGAGATTTGTTATTGATGTGATGATATGTTTATTTTTTTAGCATATAGGCTGTGTCCCAGGATATAGTTATATTTCTCCTTTCACAATAAAAATGCTTTGGGATTTTTAACTCTTCAAGAAAAGATTATTGCATTTTCTAATTCAAGCTTTATTTTCAGACAATTCAGTTAACCGCAACAATCTAATTAGTTGTCTACTTTAACAAATTATAAATGAATTCAGCTCGGCTCCCATAATGGGCTCATTTGGTTTAATCTCATAAGTATAAAAATATATTTTTTTTATATTAGTAGAAAAATATATTTTTAAGTAAAAAATTTAAGTGTTATAGTGTATTTGGTAAAAATTGGAATTAGAAATTGTGAAAAAGTAGTTGATAACAGTATAAAGTATAAAAAATTATTTTTTTATAAAAAAATATCAAAATTTTTACTTCTACATAAGTATATTTTCCTGTCTCCAAAGTATAAATATATATACATATTTTTTTTTATTTACCAAAAATATATTTTTATTTTTAGTTAAGAATACAAAAGTAAAGTAAAATTGCGGACAACCAAACAAGCCGAATAATCTGTACGAGTGCAGCCCGTCCGGTCTGAAAACTATGGTTCCACCTATTGGACTGGTATTGGATACCGACAATATTCTAAATACTGAATGTGCAATCAAAAACAAATCTGAAAGAATCGGCATAATCGCCTTTGATGCATCAATTCTCAGTTCAGAGTACAAATATTCTAGGTTTTTTGTAATTTTGGTCCAGGTGGCCCGTAAAATTGTGTGAACGGTTTATTAGCAGAAATAATTATCAATATGATTCACGTTCGTCATTACTAATGACGAACATTTGAAAATATTGTATATTGTTCGACACCAGTAATGACAATATATATACATATAATATATATATATATATTACAGTTCGTCACTAGTAATAGCGAAAAATGATATTTATTTTTACAGTTCGTCACTAGTAATGGTGAAAATTAATTAATTTTTTTACAGTTCACCATTATTAATGACAAAAATAATTTATATTTGTTTTTTAAGGGGCAAAAATTTATTTACGTGTTGTTGCAAAAATAATAATATTTTTTTTTTTTAAAGATTGCCACTACCAATGGCAAAAAAAAAAAATCACATTTTATTGCTACTAATAACGAATTGATTGAATGCTAAATAAAGGAAGTGATAAATACATGAAGGAAAATGGTTGTCATATAAGATTTTTTTTTTTTTTTTTTT
>MKEJ01075955.1:0-18219 GCA_001753735.1 Embelia ribes
TTTCTAGAAAATTTTAAAGAAATACTATAATAGGTTTCTCACTTAAGAAATTTACTATTCATAATTTATCTACTTAAAAAATAATGTTTTTAACAAAATTTTGAAATATTGATTTATATTTTAGAAAATATTTAATTTAATTTTATTATATTATAATATATATAATAATTTTATTTAGAAATATGGTTTTTGTCAAAGGTGGTCTTATATTGTTGAGAATCTGAACCTATTTTCTTGGGGGGAAAATGTATTTCCTGGTAAAATGAGTCATCGAATCGCAGCTATTGCTCTGCTCAAACCCAATTAAGGTTCCGATTCTCCCAACTCCTAAATCATTATCTATTTAATTTCTTTATTCTGCTCTGTATTATTTTCTACTCCTCATACTAATTTTTTAAACTATTTTCCTTAGTTTCATTGTTACTCTAATGTTTGGCATGTTTGAATGTGACCCAAATCGCCCATTTCTGTAATTTAATATCTTACATTATTAATAAAAATTAGACTTTTGTTATGGTAATGAGTGTCAGTTGTGTAATGGCTTTGATTGTTGTATACAAGGCAAGGTGCATACAAAGTGTTCGACGAAATGCTCCAATTAGATTATGTTCCAAAATATAGAAGAAGATATCATGCTCTCCTGCGTTGGAGTGATGCTAAGGGCATTCACAGCAGACGTTCTAAACAAAAGATTTCTCCTGTTTAATTTCTCAAATGAGAAATCTTGAATTAGAAATGGACCACATCGATCTTTCTATTTCTCTGTTTTTCTAGAATACTTTCAGAAATGTTACAATAGATTTCTTAATTAGAAAATCTATGATTCATAATTTCTCTGCTAAAGATTTTTTTTTTCTTCACAAAAGCTATAAAATCTTGGTTAAGATTCGAGATTTTTTTTTTTATTCTATAATATAATTATTTTAGTAATTCTTAACAAATTTTATAGAAAGACTGGGGTGGGTAATTTCTAAAATATGTATTTCTAGCTGGATAAATGATTTATAGAAAGTTAAATGTAGAAATTAAATGAGAAAGGCCGGTGGGAATTCTCTAATATAAATGAAAATGACACACGTACCCACAATCTGTTGAGATCTATGTATAAGTGGGTAAGTGTAGTATGGGGTGCATTTATCCCACGTCGGTTAAGTATGGAATTAACATTGTACAAGTGTGGTATAAGTGTAGCATGGGTTGCACTAATCCCACATCGAGCAAATATGGGCACTGACCATAGGGTATAATCCCGTGGGCACCCTCTCCTTACAAGCCAGGTTTCTAGGGTGAGTTCTACGTAAGTAGTTTCATTAAGATCATGTAACGAAACTGTACAAATGCACTTTATGATTAGATACCGTGTTTTGATTATACTTTTAAGAAAAAGATCAACACACCAATGTTAATTCTACTTTTAAAAAACAGATCAACACACAAAATCTAACCTATAAGTGTTTGTGGAGTTTCTGTTCATAATTTTTTGTACGTATATCATTACTGTAATATGTATGTTTCGAGTCCTAAGTCAAGCATAAACTCCCGAAAAACGTAGTTACTGTAATTGTTCTGCACATAATGGTTTTTTCATGATAAAAAGAAGGTTATTTCATGATAAAAAGGTTTTCTTGAAGAAAATCTCTTAGGTGGGGACAAATAGAGCACAAATATTTGAAAGTCTACAAATTTTTGCTTCGATTTGATATCTCGAGGTTTGAGGTTTACCTGGGTTGTGGTCAAATATGGAGCATATTTTTCGTGGTCTTCCATGTTATTTGTAATTGAAGTGCAACATCAATTGAATATTTGCTCAAAGTTTCACTTTTTAAATGAACGCATCAATGTACTTTTGAACATTTTCAGGTATCTTGGTTGTTAAATTTGTTTACTTAATCCTCTTTGCAGTTACTCTTGTTTCTACAATTAGACTTTTCAAAGAAGTTTGTGCATAGTTGATTACGCAATGACCAGCACTAGTAAACCTCGAAGGAGTAGTAAACCTTCAATTAAGTATACTGGTAGCCTAGTGGATGGGGATTACTTTGAACTTGCTGACTTTACTGATAACGATTGTTCTGCTAGTTCCTCTGATAATAGTAAGAAAGTTGGTAGAAAATTCGAACCCAGGTCTTCTGAGATACTTAGCACACCTGAACTAGTCTCAAAAGTGGGACAGATATGGGATCGTGCTAACCGTCCCCTCGCCTTTCTCCAACCTAGAACAAAAGTCCGGCATAACAATGACGACTTTACTGAAGCCAATGTATTATTTCATTCCATGGGGGGAGGAGATATCAGATCGTCTCTCTCATCTGAATCTGAGTGTCGAGGTCTTGCAGTGAATTCGGCCACCCTCGGTCATGGTTCCCTTGTAGCACGAGAAGATTTTCATTTTTTGAAAGTATCCCATAAGATATCGTCATTTGGGCCACAAAGTTGGAACTTTCTATCTTCTCTATCAAGGGATTCCTCTAATTGTAAGGAAAATCGTCCTACCGCTCTGGAAATTTCCTATAAATTGAGAGAGAAATATAGATGGACGAGTAAATTTTCTGATCCTGAACCAAAAGAGCAGTTGGATTCTACACCGGTTGAGAGCCAGAAGACAGATAATGAGCGTATTAGAGACAATAATTTACGGTGTACAGATAGTCTAGCCAATACTCTTAGCATTGAATGTGCTGACCATATTAACCAAAGAACAGATGTAACTTGCGATGTTTTAGGGACCCCAATTTCAAGAAATTGCGAAGATAGTCATGTGTCTGATGACTTCCAACTCAAGAATGAGGATGTTAACCCATCAGCAAGTGAAAGGAGACAAGAAGATGAGGCTTTCTCGACTATTGAATCTGAGAATGAGGTTTTACCACCAACACATAGTAAATCCAACTATGGTCTGGCTAAGCAAGAGCATGCTTTTGCTGGGGCATTGGCTGGTTTATCGGTTAGCCTGTGTCTGCATCCAGTAGATACAGTAAAGACTGTCATTCAAACATGCCGTGCTAATCAGAGATCCATCAACTACATTGGCAGATCAATTATTTCTGAAAGAGGTATTGCCTTGTGAAAACTGTCAAGAAATCTGCTTGGAAATTTTATTTATTTTCCCTTTTCTTGGACTTAAATGGTGCCCATTATGTATACAGGTGTAATGGGACTCTATCGTGGAATTGCTAGTAATATTGCTTCTTCAACACCCATTTCTGCTGTTTACACCTTTACTTATGAATCTGTGAAGGGACTCTTGCTTCCTTTGCTTCCAGTGGTAAAATATTTGTCCATATATTGCTTTACTCTTTCAACTTCTGAAGATAAAGGAACCAAAAATCTAGAATTGGGTCTCGTTTGTCTTCTTTTTATTTGGGTACCTAAGAGCAAGTGATAAAAAGTGTAGTCATTTTGGTCACATCGTTAGAAATTTTTTCCTTATAATGTTTGCAGAAATATGACTTACTGCTGTGGTGCAGGAGTATCAATCACTAGCCCATTGCACGGCAGGTGGTTGTGCTAGCATTGCTACTTCCTTTATATTCACTCCCAGTGAACACATAAAGCAGCAGATGCAAGTTGGCTCACACTATCAAAATTGTTGGTATGCTTCAATTCTTGGTGATAGCTATTGCTACTCAGAGCATTTGCATCAGATTATCTAAAAGGAATTATCTTTTTTGCTTCGCATCAGATTACGAGGTGGTTACTTAAAATGGGTAACGAGGGTTTGGTTACCCAAATTTGGGAAACAAATGTTCATTCATCAAAAAAAAGAAATTAATTATGTCATAATCACCGGGCCCACCATCACATATAAAGTGAGTTACTTTACCCCTTTTCCTTGTATCGGGCCCACCATCAAATAATTATATATTGTATTGGTATGTGTAAAATTTTAAAATAAAGAATAGTGTAAGATTTAAAATAAAATATGTTAGTAAAGTAGAGAATTTTATAGATAATCTGATGCAGAAAATAAAAAATAAAGATTCTATAAAATAGAAATAAACTCCATTTTTTCTGTAATTTAGAAAATCTGTTAAGGTAATTTGATGCAAATGCTCTCAGAAGTACTAAAAGTTCAATAGTCATTGTAAGAAGGAATTACAGTCTTTTTTGTTGGCCAGTGCTACCCATAATGATTGAGCAGCATAAAGATTAATAATTATGTGGCGGCTTATGTTTAGCACCTGAAAAGGATAGTAATTGTGTTTACTTGCAATACATCAGTTTGATTCTTATACATGATTTCATGTGTCTTCTCAGCAATAGCTTTCTGCCAAATAATTGTGCAAAACAAACTAGTGTAGATAGTTAATTGGGTTATGTCGCATAGATAAGTGTTTGCTTTAGAGGACTAAAATGTATATATGGGAACTTGCCTTTGTCTCTTTACATTACAGTTGAATTTTGGGGAAAAGGTAGACATGATGTGATGACACTGTTTGTACTTTGTGGATCTGCACAGGAAGGCAATAGTTGGGATCATGAGAACAGGCGGTCTGAGTTCATTGTATGCTGGGTGGGGTGCGGTACTTTGTAGAAATGTTCCACACTCTATCATAAAGGTGGTCATTTTTTCTATCGTTCGGGTTTTATGTATTGGCTTCTTATGTTTATTTCTTTAATTTTGATTCTTCTTTTCAACAGCCTTCTTCTTTGGCTAGCTTGTCTCATTAATATTTGCACTATTTGCAGTTCTATACGTATGAGAACTTGAAGAAATTGACGTCATCTTCACCAGAAACAAATACTGATTCTAATACATTGCAGACGGTTTGTTTCTCCCTTTTCAGCAACATTTTTCTCACTATTGAAATCTCGGCCTTCTGGCATAGTATTTGTTTTAATTCTGTGACTACTGAAGCAGCTCGGATAAGCTGCATCATTTCCTCTAAAATGAGTTGAGTTGTCATATTCCATGTGCATATATATGCTTAGTTGTTTTCTGCTCTTACAGTTGATTTGTGGGGGATTGGCTGGATCCACTGCTGCCCTTTTTACCACTCCTTTTGATGTGGTGAAGACAAGGTTACAAACGCAGGTTCTAACAATTTTTTATTATATTCCTCTTTTTGGTTCTAGTTTTGCATGTTGGAATGGTATCTGAATAATCATCCTGGAGAATTATGAAAATAGCACTGTGTAGCAAGACATAATTGTGATCACTTGAATCACAAATAATAAGTTCTAGCAGATATTAGGGGGATGACATGAATCACACACAAATAATAAGTTCTAGCAGATATGAGTGGGATGACCATTTCCGTCTTGTTAGATTGGAATGAGAATGTGGGAATGGAATAGTGGCAATAACCACTTTGCACACAGCATTATATCCTAACTAAAAGCATTTCAATTTGTTAACCCCTGAACTAGGCCTTAGGTCTTGTTTGGTTTTAAATCTTTGTTCCATATTTTATTTCTCATTTAACAATTAACATGGTTATTAGTTTGGATATATATATTTAACTATGCCGGTGTGCTGCAGATTCCTGGATCCATTCGCCGGTATGATGGTGTGCTTAATACCCTCATAAGCATAGGAAAACATGAAGGTTTGAAGGGTCTTTACAGGTAAGTTGGCTAAGTAGCTGTAGTTTACTAAAAGCTCTAACTTGTTCGGCTAATCTCATTTGATTTGTCAATTTGAAAAAACGCCCAAATGCAATCTAGTTTGGTGTGAACGGTTCATTGATTGCCTTCTGGGATCTGAAAACCATCAAAGGGAAGCGGCTTATTGCCAGTCTTCCATTGTCTTTTCGACGATCTTCCATGGATTTCTTCGAAGCCATCCTTAGCATTTGAAAAATGTGTTGTATTTGATCTTGCATAGTTGTGATTTACGAATGCTTTTTAATCTTCCGGATTACAATATAATTGCTACATTTTCTGATGAAAAGGGAAAGATTTTCAATGCCTAATTTCCTAGTCAGTTCTTAATTCATTGATTATACGCAACTGAATACTGCAAATGTTACTATGAGTAGACATGAATTTTAACCTTGTCTATATGATTCAGCAGTTCATAGTTTAAGTATTAGGAATATCTGATTATTACTAGTACCACTTATGTTCCCCTTTTTTCTCTATCATGATCAGGGGCTTAATACCGAGATTGTTCATGTACCTTTCTCAAGGAGCAATCTTCTTTGGTTCGTATGAATCATTCAAGAGGTTATTGTCTTTGGAGGTGCCACATCTTAATGCTGAAACAACCAAACATTTACAGACTCTAGACGATGAGGCTCCGTAGAAAGAAAAAAACCATTCTATGTTTGCGGAGCGAATACACTTGTTGCTGCAACTACATATGCAACATGCAATTTGAGAGTTGTTAGAATCAACATCAACAAACGAGGATCGGGTCCAACATTAAGAGGAATGACAAACTATAGAAGCATTAGTCTGAGAGCAGAAATAAATTTTTTCTTGTATGCTGAAGAGTAAAAGTAATACAAGGAGCTCTTTGGCCGTTCTTGAATAAACAAGAGAAATCATGAAAAAAGTATCTTGCTATAGACTAGGGTTGGATAATAGAAGCCATCAATTGTCGGGGACGCATGAATGGGTAAATATGAGATGAAGCATCATTCATTATTGATAGTTCTTGTCTTCTTGATGTCCATTTTGCTATGAATGTAGTTTTAGTTTTTGAGGTCTCATGGAGTGTGTTTTTCTTGGGTTTCACTCTATTTAATGTTAATCATATAACCAATATAAATTATTGGTGTAGATTACTCAGCTTTTGTACCATGTTGCATTCAAAAGATTATTTGCTAGGGTATGCCCCCTTCTCAGCTTTTGCAAATTGTACTTATTATGCGTATGTTTAGAGTCAGCACCACTAGAAAAGCAGCAATACACGGCCCCTCTTTTGTGACAGCAAACTCGCCTGTCATCCATAATTATATCAATTATGATGGGAAATTAGCGCTGCCATGTGAAGGGTGTTGGATATGTTAATTTACCAGACCCCAATTTTTCCCCACCCCTGCCAGCAGAGAAGTTTATCCCTGTTTTGGAATGGCGGTTGTGAATGGATCTAGGGCATCTACATAAACCTCTTTCCGGCATCTCTGTTGTCCTCCCTCTCACGGATAGACCTAGCGCTTCTCCATCAACCAGGTAATCTCATTCTATCTCTCCATCTCTCGCTCTTAATTTTCACTGCAGATTGTTCCCTAGCTATACATACATATGCATAAGATTCATATATAGATCTGCGTTTGTGAAATTGGGGAATGTAGTATGCGTCTAGGGTTGAATTAGATGTTAATTTGACAGATCTAGGGTCTTTCTATGTTCTCGTCCTTGTGGTGGTGTGGTGCCTTCAAAGTCCGCCGAGATAGTGGTGCTAGGTGGCGAGGGCAGAGGAGGTCAGGAGGCTTGTGGGGATGGAAGAGGAGACAGCTAAGGTAGATTCCGAGGTCTCCGTCTATGTGGCAGCTCTCTATACGAGGCCGATATAGTTTGATATAAGGTCGATATAGTTCCATACAGGACTGATACAACCAGATTCAAGGCCGGTGTGTTTCACCCCACCACTACGGGGTGTGCTAAGTACAAAGCTGTTTGATACTTGTATGCTCATTTATCTTTCATGTGCGTCGAATTGTTAATTTTGGTATGTAGTTTTCAAATTGTTGGATTCTTTAATTATTGTGTTCATCTATTTATCTAAATGATTTTAGGATTCTTTAATTCCTTCTTTTTGCTTCATCTAGTAAGATTCTAGGATGGGTTTGTGTCAAGTTATGTTGTTGGTGTTAATCAGACTTGAAACTTTGAGGTAGAAATATGTTCATCTTTCACGCATTTGTTTTTAATTGGACTTGGCTTTGTATATTTATATGGAGATGGCATATATGATTTGATGCACATATTTTTTGCATATTTGTTCTGTTTTGCTTTGTTTCGCTTTTGTCGGAGTCCTTTACCTGGCACGACATTTTGTGATGTTTTGTAAGCTGGTTACCTTTTTCCTTTCATTATGCTTAGTACTGCCCTCATCTCTGCATCAATAGCAGGATCATGGTTGCTACCATGGTTCTTAGGGTCTATTTGTGTGTTAGTTTTGCCTGGTGTTGTAGCTTATTATGGTTTTTGTATTAAAGGAAAGCGATTTGTAGCTTGTTATGCTTTTTTCATGGAATATTTGTACAAATGATGAACTATTATAGCTGTCTCACCATCAATTGTGCTGAATTTTTAGGATGATGCTGATGAAATAACGTGGCACACCTATAAGGTCAGCTTACAGAAAAGCGGGAAAAAACTTGCGAGAAAGTTCTTAAAAGGCTTGAGAAGGCAAGTGTCATGATATTCTTCTGTTATATCATTGTGCATTGTTGGTCTTTTACAGTTACCTGAGTCCTTAACTTGCATTTCATATAATAAAGCAGATAAGGTATGTGTGTTTAGTACTCGTGTATGTTGCAAAGAAAAACAAAATGACTGGGTAAAGATTGTAGAGTGCAATTTTTTTGCATATGGCCTCTGTAACTCTTATCTGTTTTTCAGGTAAAATATACCCTTTTGTCGAGAAAGAAGCAATTAGAGCGAACGAGGTATATCACTCAAACCACAGGATAAAGAAGTTGTAGTTTGTGAATTTACAGTACAAACCATCTGGCGGAGGTTGGAAAACGGTATGTGAAAATGAGGTTGTGTCTACAAAGGCGATAAAAAATTAGAAATCGGATGAGAAGTAGGGAACTTACTACGAGACTGTGACCGGGCGGTGGTGAGCGCATCCGGGAGGGTCGGGCAAAGGTAGTCATGTAGGTGTCCGGGACGAATAATCTCGCATTACGGATAGCGAGGACTCGGGGTAGTGTGTTGGTTGAAAGGGTTATCGGGTAAGTCGGGTAGGGCCAGTGTGATGGCTGGGGCGGGTATAGAGGTGACTCGGGTAGGGGTTTGTGCTGGTTGTGTGTTGTTGGGCTGGCAAGAGGAATTGGGGTGGTGTTGATCCGGTTGGGTTGGGATATGGAGGGTTTGGTCCGAAGGGTTGGCCTGTTCTGGGGGTGTGTTTGTTGTAATTGGGTTTGCAGGCAAGCTGGGCTGCATATGGGTTGGGCTAGGCTAGGTAGGGGACTGTGAGTGGTGTTGTATTGGGAGTTCGGGTGGATTGTTTATGTGGGTCGAAATTTGGTGGTGAGTTTGGGATATAGTTTTGGGCTGAGGTATTTTGATTGGAATTGTTGTTTTGTTGGGCTAGGGGTGTAGTGGAATAATGTGGTAGTTGGGTAACAGGGTTAGCATTTTGTCGGGTGGTTTGGTAGGAAAAATTTGTTCATAAGAAGTGACGTCTCGTGAGATGACAAATATTTGTGTGGTGAGATCAAATACGCGTTAGGCACTATGGTTGGTGGGGTAACCGAGGAAAATGCATAGATTGACCCGTGGTTGAAATTTATCCCATCTTTCTTTTAAAGTTTGTGTATAACATAAACAACCGAGGACTCTTAAATGCTTGTAAGAAGGTGATTTGTTAAAAATTCGTTCAAAAGGAGAGACATATTTTAACTTTTAACAAATGAATAGGTGTATGATTAATTAAATATACGGCGGCGAGTATGCATTCTCCCCAAAATTGTAGGAGGAGATTTACATGGAAAAGTAAACACCGTGATGCATTGAGGATGTGTTGATGTTTATGTTCCGCAACACCATTTTGGTGTGGTGTTCCGTGACAAGTGAGTTCACGTAAGACACCTTTTTGTGTAAAAAAGTTTTGAGTGGGTCCACTAGTAAATTACATGCCATTGTCGGTGTGGACATGTAATATGCTACTATTGAATTGCGTAGAAATCATATTAAAAAACATTTCAAGGTTATATAAGGTTTTCGACTTATATCGCATTAAATAGATCCATGTCATGCGAGAAAATTCATCTACTATAGTGAGAAAATAATGAGCACCAGTAGAAGAAGGTACATTGTATTGTCCCCGAATATCAACATAAATACGATTAAATTTAAACATGCTCATAATAGGTAAAGTTTGAAATGACAAATGGGAATCTTTCCCATTTTCACAAGTATCACAAAGATGAGCTTTATTCGGAATTGAACTGAAGGACGGGAAAGATGGGTGACCTAAGCGTTGATGCCACAGGGAATAGGAGGGTGGGCTAGCACTATGAAGGATGGTAGGTAGATGTTGGTTGAAGGTGTAAAGGTTGCTATGGTGCTTACCAACCCCAATCATTGTCCACATCGTAAGATCCTGAAAAACACAAAAGGGGAAAAAAGAACAACACAATTAAGATCACGACATAATTAACTGATAGATAATAAGTTAAATGGAATTGGGGGACATGGAGAATGTTAATAAGAGTAATAGTAGAGGAGAGTGTAAAAGAACCAATACCGGTTACCTAGGAATCCTAACAAAAGGTGGGTAAGAAATTTTAGACGAAAAAGAAAGAGGTAAAAAAACACATGTGAAATAAAGCTCCAGTGTCAATAATCCAAGAAGTAGCACGAGAAGAATTTTACCAACTATGTTAGCAGCGGGTGTTGCGTCAAAATCACTTATCTGACAATTTTGTTCAATAGTCAAGCCATTAGTAATACTTATAGAGGATGATGCGTGGGAAGCAGTGGCGGATTCCATTGATAAATTACACGACCCTTTGTACCAATCTGGGAAACCATGTACGTAGAAACATTCATTCTTAAGATGGCTCTTGGTGTTACAATGTTCACAAAAACAAGTATCATTTTCTTTGGACTGAGTAGGTCGATGGTTGGCCGAGTGAGCAAGGGTTTGGCTTTGGGGCTGGACTGAAAATGGGACGATTGGCCTGACTGAAGTAGACCAGTCCGCTGATGGTAGGATGGGTTGGCCAGTGGGCTAGTTATTGAGCTGATTGGGGTGGGAAGCAGCAAAAGTTGCTAGGTTGTCCGGGACTTGTAGGGTGATGTTGCGAGTATTTTCTTCTTCGGATAAGATACTATGCACCTTAGAAACATCCGGGAGGTAATGTTACTTCAAACAGGAGCAAAACTTGGATTTAATCCCATCAAGAAGGTGAAAAACCGTTCGATGGTTTGAATTTTGTTGTAGGACCGAATGGGGTCATTTGGATTAAGATGTTGTTGGAGGCTAAGTTCATCTTATAACTCTTTATGGGTGTTGAAGTACTCAGTTATTGGTTGAGTGCCTTGTTGTAGACAGGCGAGGTCTTGTTTGATGTGATAATTCGAGTTCTGAACCGTGGTGGTAAAACGGTGGTCTAATTCTGACCAAAGATCGGCCGAAGTCTCACAATAGTCGAGACTTGATACAAGAGAAGGTTCAATACAATTAAGACCAATATTTTAGAACCAATTCACAAAATCAATTTAAATGTTCATAAAACCAATTCAAATGTTTAGAAAACACTTCAAATGTTTATAAACCACAATATAAATAACAATTGCAATTTAGAAACCCTAATCCCAATTGATCAAAATGGTTCTAATTGATTTGAAGAAAAAATTACTACAAAATATTTATCAAATATATTATATGTATTTATATAGATTCAATCAATATACTAATAATAACAATGATATATATGAACTTATACATATCATACTCATATATGTATTTTTAAAAAAAATTTATTTAATATTTTGGGTTTTGGATTTTTTCAGATTTTCAAAAAATAAATCCGAACCCGAACCCGAAATTTCAGAAAATTCAAAATTTTTTAAAATTAAAAACCCGAACTTTGAGTAAAACAGATTTCGGGTTACCCGAACCTATGCATACCCCTAGATTATGGTGTGAATAGGTAGAGTATATATTCTTGGAGTTGAGAAATTACGTATTTTGGTTATAATTTTTAAGCTCAAATTTATTTATTTTTTAACTTAAAAATTGGATCGCATTTTATTGAATTAGTTTTTTAGCCGAGATTTTTGGGTATTTTGGGCTAAATAAGGTTCAAGTTGAATGCATAAAATAATTTTTTTAACGGAAATAAGGTCATTTTTAAAAAAAATAATTGCAACAACATGAGATCCTTGAATTAATTATGGTTGCATTATTTGCTTCTAAAATCATTCTTTGGGAATGGTATTTCGTGGTTGGGCCCACCATCTTGGCTGGTAGCATCAAGAAGGGTAAAATCATGCGAATATATTTCATATTTAATAATGAACCAGTTGGGCCAGTTCATTATTTTTTTAATTTTCTTTCGATTCCTCTCCTTCGGTTTAAGCTTTTAAAAGTTGATTTTTGATTAAAAAAAAATTGAAAGCATCCAATTTATAACTTCTAATTTATTTAAGTTAAAATAACAAATAAACTCAACTTAAAAATTGAGTAGTTAAATATTATTTAATTTTTAAATAAAAAAACTAAAAACGTAAAACTTGTAAGCAGTAAGCAAACAAGATCAAAATTTTAAGGTCTAATTTCATGATATCATATATCATAACCATAGTAGTCATTTTTAAAAATAGAGAGGATTACAATAAGAAAAGCAAAAACTTGAAAAAAAAAAGGAAAGAAAAAACAAGGAACGGTAATATTAAAAAACAAAAGCTTATAAGTTGCAACCAAACAACTTTTAAAAAAAAATTGCAACCAAACAAACCCTTAGTTTCAAAAGTGATTTAGGCCTTGCAACTTTTGAGCTCATTTTTCTTTTCCTTTTGTTTGGTTGGATCTTTTAAGCTATAGCTTATAAATTTTTCTGCTTAAAAAGCTTCTAACTTTTAAGCCGAGCTTGTTTACTATTTTGGTCTAAATCAAATAGACCTGACTTATTTACTTTGCTTAAAAGTTGTAAGCAAACGAACCTAAATGAGAATATATAGAGCTTCTTCAAAGACATAAATAAGCTAATTTTTTGCTTGTAAGCTGCCCATAATCTATGTTAAGATTGGAATAACCATTTTTTTAAATAAAAGGGCCCCGATCTCTCTTATCCACCCTTGATTACAGGCTTTCGGTGTTCAAGTCTAACCTGCAGCGGGCGATGAGGCACCAGGTGGCGGACCCCTCGGCCGTCCATGGTGTCACCAAGTTCTCAGATCTTACTCCGGCGGAATTTCGGCGGAGTTACCTGGGGCTGAAGAAGGGGAAAATCGGGAAGCTGAGGCTCCCAGAAGACGCTCACAAGGCTCCGATCCTGCCGACGAACAATCTCCCGGAAGATTTTGATTGGAGAGAGAAAGGGGCTGTCACCGGTGTCAAAGATCAGGTGAGGAAATCCCAACCTATCTATATGTATTTGTATGTTGAATCATTTAAACAATTCCTTTGCTTCCCATATTATGAATAATTAAGACAGTATTAGTACCCAATTTTGAAGAAGTGGCATATTTGGTTTTATTAACAGACTCTCAATTATTTTAAATGATGAAACCATATGAGTGACTGCTATATGATTAATTGGGAGAATTAACATTAGCGTTTCTCATTTAGTTTCTATATTTGACTTTCTAGAAAGGCGTATCTCTTACAAAATAGAATTTAACCATTTTTCAGATTTTTAAATAAATTTCTATATGATTAATGTATCAAAATAGATTTAAAAAACATTTCTCGAATGTGTTGGTTTACTTTTTTCTTTTGGCGGATAAAGATTATTTTTTTTAATAGAGAAGTGCTATAAGTGATTTTGTCATTGGAGAAAGTCAATTTTGCATCTGGAAAGTAGTCTGGAAATAAGAAAACCGGGTTGGACAATTTATCTCCAATATTTTCATTTATTTTCTCAAATGTTAAAGGGAAAGTGTAGTTAGAAACGATGTTGTAAATGCTCTGAATGCTTAAGAATAAATTAATCTTTTAATGATCTTTGTTGATAGAACACTTTTGGATTTTTTGTACGAGTAATTAATTACATTAAGGACCAAATCTGGCACCTTTATAAAATTTGGAGGAACAATTTTCCCAATCTTTAAAATTTTATGTGTACATATCAAGTATAAATGTACGATGAATCATTTTGAACAAGTTTTTTTTTTTTTTTAATTATTAGTATTCCTTTGTAATTTAATGGAGAGAAGACTATTAGATTGTAATTGTTACTGTAATTGTGGTTTGAGTTGTAGAAGAAAGAAAGCGTTTTTCCTTTTTGATTTCAATGGGAATATAATAGTCATGATTGATTACACCTAATGAGTACAAAAGTATATTATTTTTTGATCGAGGCTGAACGGTTGTACTTTTTTAGTAGTATTTGCAAGTGGTGTAGATAGTAAATATGAAAAGAAAATATACTTATTCGAAGTTGGAACACTGTAAAATTAGCGAATGAGTACATTTTCAAGAAAAGTGTGGTTCAATATGCTTTAAAATATACTTCTTTTTTTCACTCAGAAGTTAAAATAAGTATATTTTTGTTTACCGCGCCAAACACACTTTTTTGTTTAAAAATACAAATATAGTACTGCTACTATCCTTTCAGAGTGCAACTAAATAAGCTCCATGCAAAGAAGCAGTTAAGTCTCGTAAAGAGTACAAGATAAGTGATGAAGAAAAAATGAAATTATGAATTTGGCTTTGTTTTATTTGCTTTATTTTATTTTTGGTTTCGATAAGTAGGCTTCTGATTTCAATTTTGACGGAAAAATGAAGTAAAAGTGAACTTTCCTGCCTCTGCGATAATAATACAGGAAAAGGAAAGTGAAGAGTCATTTTTTCTTGATATGTTGATCAGTTTCAATTATCATCCCTACAATTTTTTTCTTCATTGGAAATTAGATTGTTTCCTATCTTCTTCTGTAACTTTGTATTTCCTTTCTATTTTACTTCGATGGATTTTTAAATTCACATGCAGTTTGGTATGGTTTTTATTTCAACTTTTTAAAAGAAAATAAATAAATAAGGAAAGCACCTACTTTTGCAATTAGATATGAGAATATGCCATGTAAAAGAAAAGGAGTAGTCGAAGAGAATCATTGTTCAAAGGATATTGTTGAATAGTAATAACTTAGAGCCATCATCAAAGTTCAAGTTTCTTGCCTTTTCTTTGCATTTCCCTTTGTCACCCATCACGAGTTACAATTTACTCTATCAATTTGTGCTGATTTGGGTTAGTTTATGTAGCTGATTTTGAGTTTGATGTCGTGAATTCAGGGTTCTTGTGGATCATGCTGGTCTTTCAGCGCCACTGGGGCACTAGAAGGAGCTCACTTTATTGCTACTGGAGAGCTTGTGAGCCTCAGTGAACAACAGCTTGTTGATTGTGATCATGAGGTTTGCCATAATTTTCTGGTTACGTTGTTTCCATTCATGTTAATTATATATCTTTATGTTAACATCTCTTGTATTAAGTAAAGAAAATTGGTCATACTTTGATTTCATTTATTGCTGAGGGTTATGCAAATTTTGGTTTTTTTTTTTTTTTTGGTGGTGGTGGTGGTCGCTATTTCATGAGTTCTATATGACAAGATTCTGAGTCATATATTATCCTCACTTTCTTCTGCACAAAGTTGTTGGGTGTTGCATTGTTTTTAGCTTGTGACCTTGATCAACCTTTTATTTTTTTGTCTTATTCCCTAATTGACCCTCCCTTGCTTGTTTTTCCGTGTCCTCTGCTTGCGTATTCAATATAAATAATAAAACTGGTGGTCTTTTGAATTTCTTATCAGAATGAGTTATTTTATAAAGAATTATAAATTTTGAATTTCATTTAATCTACTTGGTTTGATCAACTTTTCTGCGCTTCTCAGCATCCACAACGTTCCTTTTTGTGAAATATTGGTCCCTCAGGCATGCTCTTATTGTAGTAAATATATATACATGGACAACCAATGAACAGGTCTCCCGCATTGTGGGGTTTGGGCAAGGTGGCTGTTTCCGGGGTGTGAACACGTGACTCCGTGGTCACACTGGAGGCATGCATGGCCTTAACTTATTGAAACATTTAAGTTAGGGCTTTAAATATAACAAATATCAATTTTAGGAGAGGTTAAATATGGAGCAACTATGATATTCACATACGTCATATAAACAACAGGCCAAATCCTAATTCCGTGTAGTAATGTATCTTGCAGATCATGTCTCTATGATATCTTACCATGATATATCCACTCGTAATCAGTTTTGTGGACTAGTGTTTTGCCCAATGTTTTCCTTTGACCTTGTTTTAATAGGCATGTAGATCATTTTATTTGAGTTGCATCTTTGTAATCTCGATGATTCAGAATGAGTAAGAACTGCCTTTAACTGATATGCCTAATGAAATACTTAAATTTTGTAGTGCGATCCAGAAGAAAGAAATTCATGTGATTCAGGGTGCAATGGTGGCCTGATGAACAATGCCTTTGAATATGCACTCAAGTCTGGTGGCCTTCAAAGAGAGGAGGATTATCCATACACCGGGAGAGATGGTCAATGCAAATTCGATAAGCATAAGATTGCTGCATCAGTTGCAAACTTTAGTGTTGTTTCTGTTGATGAAGACCAAATGGCTGCGAACCTAGTCAAGAATGGCCCTCTTGCAGGTAACAATTAGCTGTCTTTCAAATCATTTCCGAAACCAGTTTTCGAAAGTCAATACATTTAAGTTAAATTTTGGTAAGGTAATGAACCATGAATATTTAAGATAGTTCACTCGTAAATTGTAATGTTTTTCCACTAGGCTACTGGCTGAAAATATGAACCCTTTAAAATTCACACCATTTGACATAGTTTCTAGATTTTGTCTGGAAGATTTAGATTCCATCTATAAATTAAATTATTTGATGCAAAGGGTCTTTGAAATTTACCATGTATTCGACAAGTAGCTATTTATTTAAGTTGAATTCATGTCAGTCAGTGCTACCAGATTTTTTAAGCTTTATATTTGATATGAAAATATAATTTACGATGCTTTCATTTGAAATTTCCTTCTTTTTAAATAAATTCATTGTGTTAAGTGAACCAAAATTTATATAGCGTTTACATGAGTTATCAATCTCATTTGCTCCTCAAGCCAAATGCTTTTCAAATTCTGAAAGCTGAGGCGAGATACCCATGGTAATAACAAATCAATCCACTTGTTAAAAAGGAATTTCTATGTATTGAACTCTCATAATAAATGTGATCGTTACAAATCGACTCATGTAGCATACTTCTTTTTATTCATTGGGATATTATTTTGTTTCATAAGGATATAATGATTAGTTTTGTAGCCAAAATTAGGAAAACTATTCAAAAATCATTGCTAAACCATATTTTCTTCTCAGTGAATTGATCTCTTCTTTGTTCTGCAGTGGGAATCAATGCAGCATTTATGCAGACCTACATTGGGGGAGTTTCGTGCCCATACATATGCTCGAAGCATTTGTTGGACCATGGAGTGCTGTTGGTGGGGTACGGTTCATCTTCTTATTCAGTTGGCAGGCTTAAGAACAAGCCTTACTGGATCGTAAAGAACTCGTGGGGAGAAAATTGGGGTGAGAATGGGTATTATCGTATTTGCAGAGGACTACACTCTAAGAACGTCTGCGGCATTGATACCATGGTCTCCATGGTTGCATCTGCTCAGGTCAGCCAGTAGATGGTATCGCTTATTTCGTAGCATTTGAATTATTATCTAAAGCTACTTATTTTGTAAATAAGATGTGAAGAATTGGGAGTATTGTTGGAACAAGTATTTCTATTTCTAGTATGTATAAGCTGTCAAGGCAAATATTAATACGCCTGGAACGGGTGGCATATACAATGCGACTGTATTCGTAAGCTTATCAAGTGATTGTTGCTGTAATATATGCATGTTTTATTTTATCTCATCGAATTTTTAGTTATGCCAATCATCTGCAATTGGATGTTAAATTTCTGAAGAAATATCACATATTTGGAGACTGGATTTTCGCAAAATGCACTTGAATTCATTCTCTTTTCGTCCACCGTTCTTGTTTTCTTCCTTTTTCTCAGAGTCCAAATGGTAGTATTTTCAGTTACAGGAGCGTAGACGAGTGCATTGTGATTATTTTTCCAACATTTTGTAATGCTACATTTGGCAAGAATAGTCCTTGTTCACAGTGATGAAAGTAAATATTACAACTGAATGATTCGCAACGAAACGTGATGATAGCATGTCTTTCACAAACCAGAGTCACCGGACAGATGAACATTCGATAGAACATAGAATGGGACCTTTAAATGTATGAATACCCCCTCAACGTCCATTAGAATCTATGCGGACATGCTAATATGTGCATACTTTGTATGTTGAAGGTCATAACCATTAACTGTTATCAACGTCTATCATTTTTTCATCCAAGTGTATG
>MKEJ01075980.1:0-14677 GCA_001753735.1 Embelia ribes
ATACTGAAAGTTTTCTTTTACTGTCAAAGTATTTTATAAAATATTTTAGTTATTTACGTATCCAATTCTCCAATAGTCTTGTAGAACAACGAATTCTTAAGGATCGTTAAAGATTTGGTATTTGCTTTGGTTTTGTTTTGGTTTTTTGATCAACAATATTTGGTTATTAGTATTCAGACTAAGTGACTGGTAATATAGCATTCAATCTTATTTTTATTGTTTAGTTGATGATTATGATATGTCTTATGGATCGATTGATGGAAATATATTGACTGGTAATACACATATTGGTTTTATTCTTTGTTACTTTTCCTTCCCTTTTATTTGTTATGGTACTTGGTGTTGGATATTACTATTCAGAAATTTGGTGTTTGGATTGTTGGTTTTTGGATGAGCAAATTTGTTTTGCGGATACTGGATAGCGATACTTAGAATATTTGTATCTGGATTAGTGGTATTGATTATTCGTAACTAGATTATGGGTATTTGGATCACGGAATTTTAGAATTTGACTTGATTTTTGGATTAGGTATTTGGACTTGGTTTTTGAATAGGTATTTGGTTGTTGGCTTTTGGATTATGGTATTTGGACTTGGTTTTGGATTATGTATTTGGTTTTTGGTTTTTGGATTATGGTATTCCGAATTAGGGTTTTAGATCTCAGTACTTAGTATCAATTTTTGGTTTTGGTATTTGTTTAGTAGTATTTCGGTAATGGTACTTTGGTAAGAGGATTATGTAATTGTATATGATTACGACATACTGGAGTATTTGTAGGTTTATTGTATGCATGTTTACATATTTTTATTGGGAATCATGTTTATACATTTTGGGCATTGTATAAACTTTTATTTATCATTTTACTACTAATTTGACTGTATCCTTTTATTTTGTATAATTTTGCCTATATTGTTTTATAGGTACATAGGATCATTTAGATTATAGTGGTTGGACTCATTTTATCGAAACTTATGATAGCTTTAATACGTTTTGTTGGAGGCTTTTTAGATGCATTTATATTTGGATTTTGGTTGTATATGAGATGTAGTTTTCCTTTCGGATAAGCTTGTATCTTGAAGGGTAAGTAAACATGAATGTTTACTTGTTTTGTACAATTGGCATTATGTTGTATTTTATTTGTTGTTTTGGTATACACTAGGGATGTATTGTATAAATGAGATCAAGATTTTGTTATTCAGATTTTTGAGATGAATTCTTGTAATATGTTATAGGTTAGTGGATGATACGGGACTCTTTTCGTGTTACATTTCATTTCTTTCTTCTTTAGTTCACGTTCCAAGATTTTTCGGAATTCAGGGCATGACATAATAATTTTCTTACTTTTTACAATCAAACATACCTTTTTACTTGAACAAGATTACAATTAATTTTTAGAATTCCCTAAACCAAAGAAGAGTAACATTGTTTTTGCTAAAACAATTTCTAAATCAACACATGTAAAAATTAAAATTTTAATTATGTAATAAAAAATAATTGGAAACTTTAAAATTGATAATTAAATTTGTTGGTCTGTAGGCAAATCACAAGAGGAGGGGTGAATTGGGACTTATAAAAACTAATACTAATAATAACAATCAATTCTAAAATTAACGTAAGTAGGAAAGAAAGATCTTCCTCGATGCCCTACATCTAATCTTTCAAGACCAAACGCTTGAGTTTCCATTAATCCTAACAAAACTATTACACAAACTTCGATTAACTTCCCGAGTGCTAATCACTCCACTTGAAACAACCTTTTAAGTCTAGAAGTATACCCACAATGATTCTCAAATAAAGATTTAAAATGAGAAATTATAATCTCTCCTCTCCCAAAGATATATGATACAATGATTTTAGAATATTTTGGAGAGATCTAACACATTAGAATGATATGAAAATTTGGCTTAGTATATCTTGATTTGGAACTTCAATAGCTCAAGAAAGTGAAAGTGGGTTTTTGAGCCTTTTGAATACTTGATCTTGCTAGAATGAGCAAATTGATGAATAGCCTTATGATAGTTAATGTAATTGTTGTTCTTAATCAAATTAGAGACCCCCTTTATATGTCTTGAGGAATAACTAGCCGTTTTGATCATTAATTGTAAGATAAGCCAAGTTGAGCCGTAATTCAATATGACCATTATGTTTAAATCTACAGTGTGTACCGTTACACTGACTATGTTATACCGTTACTTCATAGTGTACCATTACACAGACACTTGTATACCACAAGGACTTGCTTAATTCTGTGAAAGTTGTCATACCTTGTGTTGTACCGGTGCTCTGAATCTTTCTCAACTCTTTACAAGCTATCACATAGCCTTAGTATGGTGTTATACCTATGATGTACTGGTATACTAACTCAATGTACCGTTACTCAGCTTCAAAATTTTTGTGGAGCTCTCTAGAAGCCGTCACACTAGCCTAGTGTACCATTAAACTAACCTGGAGTACCGTTATACCAACTTCATTCTTTTCTTATGGAACTCACTAGAAGCCGTCAAACTAGCTAGTATAGCGTTACACTTGTGGTGTATCTTTACACTAACTTGGCGTACCATAACACCAATACAACTCTTGAATATTTGAATATTTGTTTGATCTTTTGCCAGTTTTTCTAAAAATAATCTTGACAGCACATTAGATCACAAAAACTGGGGCAGTATTTAATATTATTATCTTAAAATTTTTATCATCAACATACTTAAAGGCATTTTCAATATTTTGGTTCAACAATCTCTTCCTTTTTTATGATGAAATCCTTTGAAGATAATACATTTAATTATTAGTCCCCTCAATATATGCAACGTGTAATAGTAAAAAATTTTAAATCAGAATGCACAATGAAGGTTTAAAACTTGAGTTTTGAAATGCTTTCATAAAACGTATTATTTTTTCTTCCCCTGTTTTGAAAAAAATTATGTTCCCCCTTTGTAAAAGTTTTAAATTAAAATATGGAGCATTTTTAAATGATAAAGAGATTTTTAGAAAATTATTTTTCCTCTTATGCATTAGATTTTGAAAAATTTTAATCATTGGATCTTTGCTTTAAAAATGGTTAAGTTTTTTTGAAAAATTAGAGACTAGCTCATATACCATTTGTTGGCCCATATGGCAAATTAGTAAACGGGATAGTGAATTATGATTCTAATTCTTTTGTGAATTATAAAATAATCACAATTCACTTAAGGGATGTACTACTTATAACTCAATCAATAAATATGTGAAAATTAAAGTAAATTGAGTTAAGGATATAGAAATGCAAACATTGTTTTTATAATGATTCAACCAAATATTGCTTCGATCCCACGTCCACTATTTCAAGTCAAATCACTTGAGATTCTGCTAATAACCAATAAAACAATTAGAACCGATTAGCTTCCCGGGTGCTAATCACTCCGCTTGATAAACTCTCTCAAGTCTTGGAGCAAACCCTTACACAAAATCAATTTGGAATAAAATATGTGATCCTTGAATTTTTTGGGTCATTCTAATACATAGGATTACAAAGAGTATAATCACACTTAGAGTAGTCTAATATACTCAAAGGTTAAGAAATGTAAGAATATGAGTGCTAATTTGAATTAAAAAAAATGCTCAAATATAGAAAGTGACTTTTAAGCTTTTCTTGATTGTTTGATTCTTGTTTGTATGGAGTAGAAGTTGATAGCCTTGTGTTTTACACACATAAACACCTCATTTGAACCCCTTTTTTATATGTTTTGTGCATAGGTTAGTCCTTTATGACCGTTAATGGTTCGAATAAACAAGATTATCCCCATTCAAAACTAGCCGTTATAGCTTAAAATTGCAGCTGACAACCGGTTGATATCCTCGTAACATCCGGTTGATATCTTCGTATAGACCGATTTCTATCATAATGCCAAATTCCACTCAAACCCGGCTGAGGTCTTCTCGACCGGATGTCATATATCAATCAGTTCATATAGACCGGCTGCTATACTGAATAAATTGTGATATTTTGGCCTTGAACTATGAAAGTTATGCATCAAAAGATACATGTACATGCTTTAAAACTTAACACACAATTAGAATTTTAAACATGAGGATAAATCAAATATTACTATCTTAAAAATTGCATCACCAAAACTCAAAAAGTGTTCTAATCATATTTTAGTTCAATATCAAACTTTGAAATAATTCATATTGTTCAATAAGTATGGAACAATCTTATTCTATCTTTTAAAGATTAATTTTTCTAAATTAGTTATTATCACATTTAAAAAAAAACCGAAAGTATTGTTGTGGTCCAACTTACCGAAAAATACACACATCATATGACCTTAATTGATTGTTTGATCTTAATATAATTTATATAAATACATATACTATTTGATTCATGTATATTCTAATTAAACATTAAAATCTTATATAAAATGAAATTTGCCCCATATATATATATATTTAAGATAAAAGATTTTTTTGTATAAAAAATAAGAAAGTAATGATATTTTCTATATACACAATATAATATGAGTAAATTTTATTTTTATTTTTTGTATAATCAGTAAAAAGTACAATATGATAATAAAAAATATATGCTAATTTATTTTACAGTTAGCTATTTATTTTGGTCTTGTTTCCCATTAGACAATAATTACAATTTTTTTTTAATTTTAATAAAAAATATCCAAAATAATTTATTAGTTTTTATTCTTATGTTAGTATATTCTATTTTTGTTAAATAAATTTTTTTTTGTAAATGCAAGTGCAAAACACTTGAAGGTGTGCAAATAGTTGGCGAAAGTGTAACTTGTTTATTACTATTCGTTTCGTCCACAAATAATAGGATGAGTTTCTATTTATGATTGTTCATAAATATTAATCATTTCAAAATAAACAAAAATAGCATCATTGCCCTTTTAATTATTAAAGACAAGATAAAGTAAAAAATTATGGATTTATTTTGTCATTTACATTCTATTTAAATTTAAATTTAAAATTATCTAAAATCGTATTCAATCAGAATCATACCATTATTTATGGGGGAAAGTTCTACTACTTGTTTTTGGACTCATCTTATGAAATCACTCTCCCATGTGGCTTTATATAGAGGAAACACCCACATAAAAACAGTCCATACAATATTTTTTTTCCTTCTCCTAAACCATCACACATTTGCTCCTATTTTTGATAGAGTGATAAAGTATGAATGTATCTATATCTGAGTGTAGCACTGGGTGTGAATCTGGGTGGACAATGTACTTGGACCAATCCTCAAATTCTCAAGAAAAAAATCAAGATTTTATTCGATACAAAAACAAATCAGTTGATGATTATTTGGACGGCTGTGATGAGGAGGAAGAGGATTTATCAATGGTCTCTGATGCGTCGTCTGGCCCCCCATATTTTGGAGAGAATGATAAATATTATTTTGATGAAATGAGGTGTTACTCTGAGGAACAAAAAAAGAGGAAGAAGAAAAATAAAACCAAGGAGAAAAAGAGTGGGAAAAGGGAGCAATTTTTGTATCTTGATGACACTGCTAGCTCACCCATCAAGGCAAGTTATACACACACATATATATATATATATACACACACACATACATACGTACATACATATATATATATATATATATATATATAATATTATTTTGAGTTTATACTTGAGAATCTTATTTTTCTGATTTTTGTAATTAATTTGGTAGAGCCATATGGTCATTCCCCCTAGTGGAGCTTCAATGGAGCATGGCACACATAATAAGGTTAAATAGCCATAAAACAATTTTCCTTATAAATTTATTTTCGTGCTATATGATAATTTTGAGTAATTCATTTTTGTAAAATTAATGCAGGAAAATTCTGCATTTCCGAAGCACATTGACTTTTCCCAATCCTCCATGTCAAAAAAATCAGGTTGGAGAGCTGCAGGTGATGCTTTTTTTTATTTTACTTCATGCATATACATGTAATATCAATTTTTGAACCAGTAGCCCAATGGTAACGAAAAATCGATTCTATAAAATTAATTCTTACTGAATTATTTTAATTCTTTTCGCAAAGTCGGAGTCTTAAAATATTTAAAATCTTTTTTAGCCTTTTCGTATAAAATTTATTACAACCATTTCTGTATTGGAACATATTTTTATCAACAGCGTAATTTTCAATTCTTATTAGATTCAGCTAAGAGTCATATTAACCTTCTCAATTTTTATTTTTATTTTCTATTTCTTTTTTTTATTACTTCTTACACCAAATGCTAGCTATGGCATTATTTTCTCATGTAAATGGAGGTGTGAACAAATTTGTATACGGGGATATATAAAAACTCAACCCATTTTTATCCTCGAATTAATAATTTTATTTTGTGTGCGTATTTAACAGGTGGTTTGCTGGGGGAATGAGGACTAGTGTTTGTTCTAATATTGCAAATTAAGGTGCAGTTTTACCTAAAGGCAATGAGGAAATGTTAATTTTGCTGGGGGGAAATTGGAAAAAAAAAAAAAGAAGAAATAAAATGGGAAACAAAAAGAGGTAGTAGATATAAAGGACCATGGTTCCCTTATTGTTTTGAAAATATTGTTTTGTTTTTATTCATGTCATTGCTGTGGGGAACAACTTGAGAACATAAATGTGATTTCAATTTTTTACCGTTTCTTTTCTATCTTTCATTTGTTACTTCCTCTTCCGTGACAAATCATGCTCTGCCTTTTATGGATTTGGGTCTAAAAAATATATGATGCAAAATTTGCTAATATATTGAAATAATTGTATTGTGCAATATCAACAAAATTTGTATTACGTGTCTGCATCAGTGAAACCCCTTAAGTGGATGTTTTAGATGAGACTTCCTCTGTCTAGTAATAATTGGCCATATTTTTATTTTTTTGGCTGTCCACAATTAATCTATATATTTTGGTGTAACACAACGTCTACAAAATTTAGTAACTTTATTTCAGAAGTAACAAAAGTAGCAAATAAATTTGCTCAACTGTTGCATATACTTCAAGCCTTTAGTTTGCCATCAAAAACCAAAAATAATGTATGCATGTCTTCGTAAAGAAAATTCTAAATTTACAAGAAGGAAAAAACAAAATTGTTCCGTTAAATATGCATATTTTGATTATTTTACGAAAGCATATCTCAATTATCGTTATCTATTTTATCCCGGGCATAGTGGTTAATTTACACTTTTTGGGATCAATTTATAATTATGGTTCCCATAGTTTCATCCAAAAGTGTAAGCGTTTGAGCTTTTGCGATAAACAAATATCATGCCAGCATGGTTTTAAGGCCTATCAAAAGTCACTATTTTTAATGTAATTTTTGCCCTCGCTATGAATTTGCTGCTAGATTTAATAGCGACCCACCTCCATTATACAATAGAACTCCAATTTACAAACAACAATTTTGTAAATTTCTTTAGAACTTCTCATTCAATAGAACCGTATGTGATGTTATGACAATGAGGCTAGATGAAAGAAAATCTGGATTTAAGAAAATAAAGACGAGCTTTTCTCTCAATTTTTTTTATATATATATTTTTTCTTCCCAAATGCCCTTATATATTTACCAAGAGACACAAATAAAATTTGTATCTCCAATTAAATATGGTTACTTGGGTAAAATATGGGAAATTTGAGAGAGAAAAAACTGCCTAGTAGTTGCAATAATTCAAAACTGATTTGGCAAAACAATACTAAATAATAATATTAGTCCAAATTAATTTCTTCATACAAAACCTTATTAATTTACAATATACATTTCAATAGTACGAACGCTGCAACTTCAATTGTAACGGTAACATTCCCATGTTTTTACAAAGCGGCATATATGGTCGCTAAAGTAGTTCTATAGTTTTTCCTTATATTAAAACCCCTAAACTGCTCAAAGTTAAAAACGATATCAGCATAAGTAATTACAAAAAGACTAATTTACTCATAAATAATGAAATATTGGTTCACTTGATTATTATTTTCATCATTTGATATGGCTTTAAGTCCAGGGTTTGCTGATATAAAAATATCACCCCACCACACATGCGGCTACTCATATTTCCTTTTCCCGGTACTCGTGCAAGCACATGCTTACACACACACACACACACACATATTATATAATATAATATAATACAACGGAGGAGATATAGACACAACATAATCAAGGGGTAGGCCAATTAAAAGACCCTACTTTGCTTGCAACTACTTATTTTTTTATTAATACAAAAAATAAATGTATTAAAATAACAAATAAGATTAAGTTATATGGATGGAGCGAAATGTTACCTACTTTTAAAATTAAAAATTAAAATTATAAACTGTAACCAACTATGCGATGAGTTTATATAGACGCTATTTTCTTTTTTAACTTACGATGCGCATAAATATGGACCATTTTGGCGGTGTGTGGTTTTCACCACCGCTATATAGCTCATTCACAATCAAATAGATTGTGATGGATTGCGATAGGACTCCACAACCATTATATGTCCAAATGCGTGTGGGTTTATCATTTGTAGTATATTTCAAGTATCAAATTTTGTTTTTTGACTATTGCATAAAATTATGTGCCAAATCAAATGATTCAATTATTTGTGAATGAAAGAATTTTTTTTTATTTTTAATCTTAACTCCAACACATACAAAAAATACTCCAACCGATACCTAAATTATCACTAAGAATGATAATTGTGCCAAATTATTTAGAAAATATAAAAAAACAAGAGTTTTAAATATTCTATTGAAATTTTAAGAATGTAATTCTATTAACATAAACAAGCGTAAATGTGATTTTCATAATCAAACAAAGATAAAAATTAATGTTATCCCTAATTTTAGTAACTGTTATGCTATATTGATACAAATTGTAATTATTTAAAGTAGTTCCCTCCCCTTTTTTGAGCTTAAAAATTAAAACTGACTTTCGCTTCTCATCAAATATAGGTTCCTCAAATACTCATTTGCTTTAGTTAGTTTTTTGGAAAATCAATATTCTTTTTTCCCCACCCAAACGCAGCACCATTCTGCGGCGCTAGCTTTTTTCAGGTTGTGATATATATATATATATATATATTTTAAAGGAGATTGAGATAGATACTAACACAACACAACACACGTATGTGCCTTGGCTTTGGTAGCTCCGACAATATCAATAATTATTTGCAAATGCAATTATTGAATTTTTTTTTTTTGTTTTGGTGGGATTCTTTCAAATTCATATTTTTTTTGAAAAAAAAAAAACCAACTTTTGGTTATGTAATACGTAACCGGATTATTGATAATGATACTTCATAGTACAGATATACTCAAAAAAGCAAGAAGAGTTGCGCTCAAAATCACTTTGTGAAATGAATAAGATGAGCTATTGCGAATATAATTAACCCTTTTTTATTAAACTTGGATTCAACTTCGCTTTTTGTAGCATAAACTCGAGAGCGGTTTGGGATCTGCTCCTACACAATTAAAACATCATTCTCAATAGCAATACTGTACTAAAAATATATACTCGAAGAACAAATGAGTGTGAATATATAATAGTGTGTAGTGAATGATTACATATGAATTAAAGGATAAGAATTAAAGCTAAAAAAGCTGCTTTTAGCACTTACAAACAAAATTGTCCGCATTTTAGGGCAGATTTAGAGATCCCTAAAAGGAATCTTTAAATGTCTCTTTCGCACCGTTCAGTATCACTAATCGTGCTTTGATGTTTTCGTGTTTCGGATAAATTATATTATTACAGCCGTCAAGTCATTATAAAAGGAAAAAGAAGTAGCTGTCCTCGAAGGCGTTTTTGTTTATTATTACTTATTGTTATGTATCATCAGTACCAAGGCTTCGAATCATTTACTTTCAGAAGCTGCGCACGAGGAAAGGCCATTCAGCTCGGAAGCACGAGCATTACTAAAATGAGCATTTACCGTATCCAAATGCGGAGCATAAATACTCCTCCGATACAACATCAATACGTATTTGACAACTTGATTTGAGGAGCCAGTGTAATGGTCGTTAGATAGTTTGAAGCTAAGTCACCTAATCCTTCATTGATAATACTCCCGTTCTCGCTCCGGTACAGGTGTGACGCCTTCACGCTCCAGCTCTCGCCCCCACATCGCGATCTGGTGAATTAGTTTTGAAGTTGCGCAAATTAGGATAACCAATGCCCAAATGCTACTGAAAATGTTCATTATGCACCTTTACATCTTTCCTGATCATGTCAAGTACTAGGAAAGATTAAATTGTGTATGAAAACGGACTTGAATTAAATTAATTGGAGACCTCCTAAATTCCAATGTTGGACTTGGCTCGACGAATCTCCCCCTACTTTTCACTATTGCAGAGGTTCAAAAACTAAAAGATCGAAGGTATCGTATGACTATATCCAACTTATACAGTAGCTCAAAACTAGAAATCATGAAAACACAAAGTTATAATGAGGCAAATCATCGTATACATAAATTCAACGCAGCAAGAATGAGAGAAAAAAGGCAAATCTAAGAATGGACCAATCTTTGTCGAAACAATACAACATATAGATTGTGCACAAGAATAGCAAAATGAAATCATATTGGTGATGAGTATATACAACATGCTTTAGACCCCTATTGAGATGATTAAAATGAAATCAACTGCAACATGTGTTCAGACCCACTTATGCTGTAAAAAATCTGCCATCAAGGATCGGAACGGACAGTTTATATTCTGTAAATATGTGTGTAAACAGGTGCTGTCTCAAACTTTTTAACCACTTGTATCCATGGTTTGTCCAGGATCAACACAGATTTTTTTGAAAGGTGTCCAACAAATAAAACAGGATCTCTAAATGCACAAAATTCAAAAAAATTTCTGACTACTACAGTCATGTCCTTTGAATTTCCGCTTTAAAATTCCATTCATCAGAGAATTTCGAAACTTCTTCAGTATCACTATCGGATCATGACCATTTGACGAGCCCTTGTCGTTATCTATGCCAATTGGTAACCCGAAGTCAATCAAGCACATTGCCCTGAAAGCATAAAACATGTAAAAAATGTACATTATTTTTAAGCCCGGGTGGATGGTACTGGAACACAGAAACTATAGTTCACAAAAAAATTATTTTCTACCCAACAAAACAGTTTGTTGGTCGCACTAAGTTCTACAGTTCATACCTTGTTAAGAGATATGAACGTATTGTGTTATTTGATATTGAAAAATTATATTTCAACGTATCATGTCGTAACTACAACATGTGTATGCAACCATGCTACCAAGGTTGTAACCACAAACAAAACTAAGTGTCAACACAATTGACGCAGCCATAAACCTGGTAAGAAGTAAGGATAGAGTGGCACCTGGAACTGTAGATGATCATGGATGAAGAATTTGGGGATGGAGGAAATGACAGCCCAATGTTTAGTTACTTGCATCAATATATGACCGATTTTAAAGAACCCAAAAATGCTTTGACAGAAACATTCAAATTTAATACGGCATACCACGAGTCAGTATAGGTCTAGGACGTCACATATGGACGAACTTTTCCTTTACAAGACAACACGATAAGGGAACAGTAATAACAACAAATATCTGACAATGTTACTCTCACACCTTTGTATCTCCAGATTGAAAACGTAAATATCTCCAAAATAGTTGATAGCAGCTAACCACTGCCCGTCAGAGCTGAGACACATTTTGGTTTCGGGCAGCTCACGAGGCGGCAATTCCTCATTGAGTTCCCTAACACGAGGTGTAAACGTATATACTAATTCTCCAATTCCCACATCCACAACCTGTACAGAAAACAAGAGTTGTCTGAGGAACAAAGAACATATTAATGCACAAGATAAGAAAAAACGAGACATAAGCATCAAAGGAACCTGATTAGAAAAACTATTTAGCACTGACTGGGTTGGAACCCTCTGTGGTGCAGGGCAGATATCATGCGGGGAAAATTGCGTCAACTCCTTCGCAGCATACGCAAAGAGTTTGGTGTCACACCAGCCAAAATAAGCATCGGCACTCCCAGATGGGCCCACTTATGATAACTAAAATCAACAGGCTTCTTCTTGACACGAACTCTCTTTAGCTTCTCATCAGGTAATAGATCTGTCAGTAAAACACAATTGGTAAGGGGAAACTATGAACAATATCCAAAAATATGTATACAGATATAAACAAGATAAAGAATGTTAGTAGAATAGCATCCCGACAGACAGAGACCGCAACAGTTGGAGCCCTAACATCATGTGAATGAGCTCTAACATATCCAACATAAACCCCATCCATGTTGGAATTTTTAGAAATTTCATAATCGTTATTTTTTTTCCAATTTCAAGCCATAAAACGAAAAGAATTGGATCCATTTATTGAAATTTATAATTTTGGATTCTTTGGAAAATCCTTTGGTCTTTCCAATGAGCCATTAATAAGAACGATTTTAAGAAAATTATCTCATGTCGACTTGATTTTGAAAAATCAGTGTTATATAAGCCAAATGTTTGGTATAGAAGTTTGGCATTTTGAGATCTAGAATAATTTGTTAAGAATTTAAACCCATATTTGGTTTGGATCGATATTAAATAATCATTTTTATAATTTTGATTTGGGCCTAATTAAAGCAAAATGGTCCAATTATATGTTCTGTGGGTCCGGGTTATGTTTGACTCCCGGGTTCCTTCCTTCTAATTGTTAATTAATTTTTTGGTAGAAAAATTAGTTTTCCTCCAAAATTTGCACCCCTTGGCCCATAAGCTGCAACCATATGCAAATAGCACCCCTTGAATTGAAAATTGCAACCGTGACCATTTGATATTTATAAATATCTAGGGTCCCGCAATACGTTTTATACATTACAATTACATTTAAAATTCTGAAAAAATACACTCGCACACAACATATTTCTTCATAGCATTTTAGAGGGTAGTAGAGAGTATTGTGTTGCAAAAAAATCGATTGGAGTTTGGTGTATTGCTTCCATCTGAACTTGCGAGAAAATCGTTATACGCTGATAATCCGTTGTCCACGACTGTCCGAAACCGAGAAAGAGACCCGACAATAATGATTTATGGGGACAATGTAATACACTGGCCTTATCTTGGATTACATCCAAAATCGTTGCGTTCGTGATTCTACTACAACGTTCTTTATGAATCAGATCGTTGCGAAGACGGAAACTTGACAAGTAAATTTTATAATTTTTTCGTTCTAATTATTTTATGTTATTATTAATTTCTAATTTAATAAAAGATTATTATATTACGGAAACAATTTTCCTTGGTTCCATGGAGGAGTTGTCATAAGCAGTACCAACAGAGTCATTAGAAAGCTTATTAAGTATAACCTACAAGAACATAATAAGAGAATGCAACTTTAATTTTACAGGGCAATAAGATCTGCTTATAAAAATTCTCAACGTACTGTATTTTAATACCTAGCAATTTAACAAAGCAACTAATCGTATTTTTATCAAACGCAAAGTTGGATCTTATAGCAACTTCTGAAATGTATTCCCACCAAATGGCAGATGCTTTATTTAGCAGTTTCCAGAAGCAATTTTTGAGTACCACCACCAATGCAAAACTGAATCTTAGAAAACTGAACTAGGATTCAAAAGCCAGCAGCAGTAATTGCTCAACTCTCTCATTCTTGAAAATAAAATGATCTTCGATACTTGAACATGCATAAAGTATGAATAAAAATGTTTATTTGTCTAAAATATCGACATCCAATACCTCACCATCGGAATGTTATGACCAGGTATTGCTGCCAGAGCATTAACGTCACCCTTGTGACACGAATGCCCTTGCAGGAGGGTTCCATGACGACCATCCCAGATTTGAACACTACCTGTACTATCTGAATCGACTAGGGTTCCACACCTGAACAAAGGACGCAAGACTTTCGACTGAATAAATAGAATGAACCACCGAAACACAAAATACAACTGCAAACATCATAAAAATATACTTTATCAAGAAATCACTCTTACTTTAGCGCAAGCAATGACCATATGCAAAGATCAGGTCCACTGCCTGAGCCTCCAAACCCAACTGTTATCCTATACATCTTACGGGCCGTCAGGTAATTCCGGCATCTGATGAACCTGAACGTTGTCATGAAATGCAAATAACTATACTTAACAATGTGGATGCCACCTCAATACAAGAAAAATTTTGCATGTAAAATTCTTATATTGTACAAGAATCATTATTAGCCACAAATGTTGTCATGTAGCATAATTTAAGTCACAATCTGAAAAATCGGCCTTTGCAAAAAAAAAAAAAAAATCATGGTGGTATTAGAATATTTAATAATAAACTTGTAGAGTAGGTTTTAATGTCAAATATGACTTCTAGTAATTTTTTCCTATTTGGTAGTAATATGTCCTTAGAATACAGTAACCCAATAATAAGGTGTATATATATATATATCCAATTTGGTAACTCATTCTTAGAAGATATTAATTCGAGAATACGGTATATATAGAAGACAATAATTCAATAATAAGGTATATATATATATATAGAGAGAGGGATATATATAATCTTAAAACACGATATTGTGAATGGTGATTTGTAAATATAATTAAATTTTATGTATCGAACAATAGTAATTTATTCTCGAATTCTAGTTAATTTAAGGTACATATTGTAAATTTGTTTGATCAAATATGAAATCAAACATTTTTAACTTTATTACAACACGATATTTTGGATGGTGATTCGTAAATATAAT
>MKEJ01075985.1:0-14646 GCA_001753735.1 Embelia ribes
TTTATTTCAGATTGACCCCATATTTTCGTAAATTTAACGAGTTAGTACAAAATAAATATTGGGGTCTTACAATGCAGTTGAAGAGCAGTTGATAAATGTGTATTTGTACATACAATAAAATACAGGGATTTGTACCATAGTTTAATTAAGCTAACCTTTGCACACTTTAATTAACGGGAAGGACATAGACCAATGAGATAAATATTATTTGACAGCTACACATGTACTGTGTACTATAAAAGCTGCCACAAGTTAACTAAAAAGACAGGTGAAAAAAGTTACTCTCTGTCATTTAATATTCAATTAATTCATTTATTACTCTAACTGTCATTAATATCTTGCCCGAACCCTTACTGACTTAAGTATCGGAGAGTCAGCGGACAATCCCCCTGTCCGCACTTTCAGGTATGAAAGAAAGCTGAAAAAAGACCTCCGGAAGATAATCCCTCTATTCACATTTCCTGGTATTCATCACCAGAGAGCGTATATCCGATTTACAACTGGATACATACTCTTCAAGATGTATGATAAATATGCATTATGCAAGTAGGAATTACCAAATAATCACCAAACATTCTCATGTGCCAGATTATGATGTCTCGTTTGCATACTAGTATTTACATCGCTAGTGGAAGGACCATTTTCTCTAAAAGTAATACCATGCCTGCTCTTACAATACAGGTTGGTTTACTACTTTAATTTTTCCTTACAAATTAAAAAAAGCTAGTTATGATGGGTGAAGTAATAACTTTAATTATTCTTTTCATAATATATACCTGATTTAAATTCTTAAAAATTGGAAATTATATTTTTTCCCCAAATCAATCATTTAATAAGGGCATATTATAAAACTTAATTTTCTCTTATGAGCTACAGTTAGAAACTATAAGAAATAAATCCTATCAAAATGTAAAAGATTCTATTCTATTACATGCTGCAGACAAAAATGTATATATTAAAATAGTTTTTTTAAAGGTTACATTAGTATCCACTTTGACTTGCTATTTAAATGATATATCATTGTCCGTTAATGATATCATATTAAATCTGTTGTCATTAGGACCATAAAATCACAAATTGCACACACAATGAGTTTGTCTCGATAACTAAGTCAAAATAAAGAGGAAGGCAAATAACGACATTCCCATCAAAGCCTCGACATCCGTCCCAAATCTCTAAATTAAGGGATTAATCACGAAAATGCTCCCCACGTAAAAGAGTAGCTAAAATGATCTTCTTCACCAAGGAGATAACTGTTCACTCCACTACAATTAAAATAATATATTTAGAATTCAAAAAAAATGATCTTCTTTCGTTCAGATCCGGCAACACGACATCCTCGTGATCACCAACTTTTCTAATTTCAAGCCCAATACATAAAAAGAAATTGAACAATCATATATATATTGTGCCTATATAATCAAAGAGGGAGAGAGAGAACGATGGTAGTAGGATTGAAAAAAGAGAAGCGGTAAAAGGTGGAGATGTGGTTGGAGAGACGAGAGATATGGATCGGTTTGGGTATTTTAGAGTGAGAATTGAAACAGATAAATTGTATATATGTTATCTGTATAAATGCAAATATAGGTAGAAATGTACTATAATATGAGATGTATATTATTTAATTTTTATAAATTTTTAGGATAAAAATTGAGATTTAGAAAATAAATCAATGGGATGCTGAGAAACCGGTGGGACTGCCCTAATATTTTGATCTAATTTTTAATTTTGTTTTTTAATATTGATACTTTTATTTATTTTTGTTTCCTTTTCCCCTAAACTAATAAGCAAAGCCCCCACTCCTTTTCACTCCGATCCTTAACACAAACTCACAACAAAACTCGTACATACATCCAATCGAACATATATCGGATCATATACATACATACATACCTTGGAGATTGAAGAATTCAGAGAGAGAGAGAGAGAGTAGATGGGAGCAGCGGGGTCGAAGCTAGAGAAAGCGTTGGGGGAACAGTTTCCCGAAGGAGAGAGATACTTCGGCCTCGAGAATTTCGGCAACACCTGCTACTGCAACTCCGTCTTGCAGGCCAGTCTCCCCCTTTTCCCCTCTTTTTTTTTTTTTAAATTTTTAGTTAGTTGTAATTGTATTTATCATTCCACTTGATTGGAGATTTGTATACGATTTTGTAATGCTATTAGTTTGATTTGCCCACTTTGTATAAACTCCTAAATTTGAATTTTATCTATTACCCAATCCGTAATCGTTCTTAGGACACCCATCAATGCCCCTATTAGAGCATTTGCACAATCCTTTCTCATTTAATTTGTAAATCTGGCTTTAAAGAAAGCCGTTTCTTTTACAGAATAGGAATTAACCATTTTCAGACTTGCTAAACAGATTTTCTATCTGATTAATTTGTCAATATATAAATGTAAACTAAAAAATATTTCTTGAATATGCTGGTGTATTTTTTTATTTCTCATTGTTGCATTTCTTGAAAGTTTTCTGGAAATTGAGAGACGGGTTTGGACAATTTCTTGCCAACTTTTTCATTCACTTTCTCAAATGAGAAAGGGCAGGTGTCCTTAAAAAAGCTGTTGTTAATGATTTAAATGGTTCCCTATCTAAGTTTTTAGGATTAAACCCAAGGGAATGCTCCGATTTTTGTATCCGAACGCGGTTCAATCTCCTACTTTAGGAGGGGTTGCTACTGTACTCCCCCTTAACTAGGGGATTACTGTGTTCCTTTTTTAGTTTAGGGGTCTGGTGTGGATGCACTTTGGGTGCCTCTGGGCAATGTGGATTAAGATTGGAATGCCATTCTATCTTCGGATTAGTCGGGTCCATCTTCTAAATCTATATATAAATAGTGTGATCATCAATGTCCTAAGGAAATGATTCTCCATATCCGCCCTCTGTTTTAGAGTTTGAGGTATAGTTTAAAATATAGAGGCTGAAAATGGGGATACTGGTGGGAAGGCCTTAGTTTTATTCTGTTTAATCGTGTTCTCTTTTTAATTTAACTCTGTAATCCAATGAAGTGTTAGGGAACCTTCTCTATTTTGCTCTCCTATCTTGAAGATTCGGTACCCAAGCTTTTGTAATGCTATGAATTTTTAATATACGCACTTGGTATATGGTTCTAAACTTGAGATTTTAGCTGGGAGTGCTATTTATTGATAACCAAATTCATACTTGTTCTTAGTTTCTTCCTTTCTAGTTATGTTGTCTTTTGATTTTAGTTTTATACCCAATTAATTGTGTTTGGGACACTCTTGAAGACATGCACAAGCATTTGTGTTCAGCTATTTTTATTAATAAATTGATGTCTGCCTTAAGCCCGAAAAGCTGGCAAACTTTTCTATTGTCGCCGTCATCATCATCATCTTCTAAGCCTTGAAAATCCGCAAAATGGAACAAAATAGCACTATCATGTCGGGTCGTTAACATGAATTTTTTGACGCTACTCATTCCTATCGAAAGTCATTTGTTCGTCTGGGAAACTTCACTTTAAATATTATTAATCGATCCTCCTTATCTTATTTTTTTTTCCGATGATCAAATCTGCAGATGATTTGTGTGAGTTGATTCTGGGGACTCCATACTGTTTAGTTTTCCTTGTAGAGCATAGAATCTAGGTCAATATATAGGGTCATTTAGCTTTGCGTAGTGAACAAATAATCTTCTTCCGCATATGTGGGCTTATTGCCAACCGCTTAAATTCTTTAACTTAGTTCATTGTTGGTTTATTATTTTATCTCATTTAACACCTTCAGAATAACTAATAAGTAGCAGTTATTTGATTGATGCATGTGGTTCAATTGATCGTGTTTTCCCATTTTGTGGTTTTTTGGGTTATTGCCTGCTTAAGTTATGCGTGTTCTAGGAAATATTGCTCTTTCGTATTTGGGCAGAATCTGACTAGTTAACACCTGCCATTGGATTCTTAGATATGATGATAGAATATTGTTTATTGTCATTTGTTAAAATTTTTGCTATGCTATGCTATGGTCTTTGGGTGATCCAGTAAGGTATTCTATTCCTTCACACCTTCACTATCAGCACTTTGGTAGATTGATCACAGTTTCATCAGATTGCTATCTTTGTAATTTATTATTTGATTGTAAATTGAAAGAAAGAAATGGAATATATTTCTTATGATCTCAAAACGTGACTAATAAATTAGGGTTGTTGAGTTATTAAAATATGCCAATAAGGGAGTTATTAGATATGGGAAGTTCAAGTTAATTTGCCCTCCTTGTTGGTTTATATATGTTTCTACTTCACCTTGTTGATAATACAATGGTTGTACACTCCTTAAAGTTTGTATCCCCTCCTCTGTGATTTGCTGCTTCCACCACCAATGAGTATCTTGTCAACGTAATCTGTACACAGGGAATAATGTGAATTTGTGACTCCCATCTACATGTATGAAATCCATTTATTTTCACTATTAACCTATCTGTTTCATGAATAAATAGTTTTCCTTCCTTAGATGTTAACATCGGAAGTGTTGACGTGTATCTAAAATGTTAGAACACTATTTTAGTTCATATCTAAAATATATATAAATAAACTTACAGTTTTTCCATGCTTAGTCCATCTTGTGCTCGTTGTTTTGCAGAGGTCTTTAGACAATATCGATGTTGTGTTGTACTTGTGTATGATGTTTGAATTAGGTTAAATAAGTAACCTAGGGGAAGCTTCAATAGAGATGTTATTCATTGATTAGCCATCTCTCTCTCTCTCTCTTTTTGATGTGCAAGTTTTACTTTTAGTTTCATTCTAATTTGCAGCGTCAGATATTATAAACCTTTTGACTGCTCGTTTAAATCAAATCTAAGGATGATTTATGAGTAGATTCAGGGGTTGATGAATATTTAGATTTCATTCCTTAAATGTTAAGATCGGAAGAATTGATGTTTATCTAAAATGTTAGAACACTCTGTTAGTTGATATCCAAAATGTATGAAAATGAAATGATAATTTTTCCACGTTGAGTCCATCTTGTGCTTGTCGTTTTGCAAAGGTCTTTAGACAATATTGATATCGTGTTGTACTTGTGTCCGCTGTTCGAATGAAGTCAAATAAGGTCGTGTATAGGAGCCTGTAGAGAAGTTATAATTGACGGTCAAAATCTGGTCGGTATAAAAAAAGGTCGAAGAATGGGGCCCAAGAATTTGCCGTAATCTAGATTAAATTGTCAAAACAAATGCCTCTTTGATTTTCTTTTAAACGCATGTATGGTTCTTTAAGTAGCTTTTTGTACATGTTGGTTTATCTTTCTCGAATAGCTTCGTCCTTCTATGTGCTAGAGTTAAATAAATCTCAACCAAGCAGTAACCCAACAATTCCTGAAAATACCAAGGGGTGAAGGGATAATCTTTCGTAACTGACCTATTTCTTGCTTGCTCTAAAAAGTTTAAAACATGGAGAAGGAAAGGTTATGTAACCTATGGTCCTAACATTTGAGAGTTGGTAATATTTTCATATGCATAGTAAATAGTGCTTGATGGATAGAGAATATTTTACTTGTGCCACAGTTCGACAGAAGTATCCTAACCTAGTTTGAAAAGATACCATGGTTGCATAACATATTCCCCCCCGAGATTTGTGTTAATTTTTAATTGGAGGAGAAAGGGCACATTATTTTTGTGGAGATTTCTTGATGTTAATAAGAGTTCAGATTTTTTTTTGGTCATGGCTTGAACAATGAATTATTTATGTATGATTCTGTGCATAGTATTTTCACACCTTGACATGAACTCAACCCCATGATATTTCTTAGAATTTGTTTCCTGCTGAGGACCTGATGTGCATCAATTTATTATTTTCAACTTTCCTTTGAATATTGATTGTTAAAAATATGCCAAAAATTAAATTGTCTTAGGAATAGTACAAAAATTAAATTGTCTTAGGAAAATGAAGTTCTTTAGCAAAGTACCTCTTTAAACATTTACTTTCCTTGTTATTGGTGGTGTTTTAAAGCCCTAACTTAAATTTCTATTAGTTAGGGCCTTGCACGCACCCACTACGGTTTGTGGGTCATAAGTTCATCCCGTTGGAGACCACCTCTTTGGAAGCAGGGGTAAGATTACGCACATCAGACTTTCCCAGACTCTGCAATGCGGGAGTTTTATGTACTGTGCCGTCCATATATATATATATAAATTGTACCCACCTTGCCTTAAATCTAGAAGTTTTTTTGAAAATAATCTTAGAAATCTTTTCATTTGTTTCCATTTTTCCTTGCGACCAAAATCTATTTGAAGAATAAGCCTATAATGCCACTGATAAGGCAATATTTACTACTTCTAGATTGTCTAGTTTTAACTTGATGTGTTCTGGTCTCTGAGACGTCAGGATCACATATGATCTATCAAATATTACATTAATAATCTACTATAATGCTTGTTTTCGGTGTTGGAGGTCAGAAAATTGTTTGCTTAGAGGAACTTGTCTAGTTTCTAGCTTATTCACTTGCAATAATATCCACTTCTGCAATTGCAGGCTCTGTATTTCTGTGTTCCATTTCGTGAGCAGCTACTGGAATATTATACAAATAACAAGAATCTTGTAGATTCGGAAGAAAATCTTTTGACATGTCTAGCGGATTTGTTTACTCAGGTATATATGTCCCCTGGGTTGTATGGCATAATGTGGTTGAATTTTCGTGCTTTACATTTACTTTCCAAAAAATTATCCCTCTACTTTATGACCCATGTCATTTCTTTGTTTTGATTACATTCTTTGGAGAATCTCTACTAGTGGATATTGGAACTTGCAGATTTGACTTCAAATTGCAACTTCATATTTCAAATAGAGGTTTTTTTTTTTCCTCTACTTCATGTGCTCAATGGTTTTCTTTCTTTTTGAGAAAAGGTTTGTGCTATGTCAATGATTTCATGAAATTTAGAGCTATTGGTTTAGGAATGACCTGTAAGAGTTTTTGTGCACTACGTGGAAGCTATAAAATTTCCCCTTTCTCTTATTCAAGGAATATATATGCTCAAGATGTTGGCCACGTGTATCTTTGTTCTGTGCATGGATTTAGGTGTCCTCTGTCAATTCATTTACTTTTTGGACCAACACTTGCCTTGGAGAAGTAGTAAGCATTGAAAAATGGGATGTCCGTTGGTCTGATTGAGCCAAAACTCTCCTCATTTTGAGATTTTTAGGGGGAAAAGCAAATTGCTTTGCATGCACTATACGCTCGCCCCATTGTAGAGGAATAGCTAAAGAAGTAGGTTACTGATTTTAAGATGAATTCAGCCAATTTTGCAAGACAGAAGAAATGTGGCAATAGGTGGGAAGTAGAAAAAAATCTTAATTTAGGCATGTAATGATAGGAGTGGATTAGCGGGAAAAAGATATTATGATTAAATCTTTTCTTGGGTAACTAAAAATATTTCTGATTATTCAAAAGTAGTGAATACAAAATTAGTTAATAGAGCCCCCACAAATGATAAATGGTGGAGGAAGAAAGAGAAACATTGATATAGCTGAGCTACAGTTTCGGCTATTTAAGTGAGGAAAGTGAGTTGCTTTGGTTTAGTGTCTCGGAATGCCTTTCTTGCGGAAGCAAAAGTACGATATTGGTTTTCTTTAATTGGAGAAGGGAAGTGGAGTTGGGGAGAGAGAAGAAGAGGGGGTGTGTTTACACTTTCTCCTCCTATGTTGGGTATATACATTGCAACTGAATTTTCATATTTTATTTAATGCTTTGGAAATAGCCTTTGTGCTCCTGATATTTACTAAGTGGACTTGCGTGTTAGGTTGTTAGTCACCAGCTCATTTAGAAGCTTAAGTTAGACGCATATTGTACTTTCTATCATTCTCAAGCCCCTTCACATGTGTTCTCACTTTACTTTATTAGTCAAACACGTGTAACATTATTTTGATTTTGGGATATCTAAAACTTGCACTTGGGACCTCAACTTGGATTTCACGAATCTTCAACATACTCCCTTGATGGGACCAGCACACGAAACAATGTTTTAAGCTTGTGTCGCCAGGAGAATTGAATATAATACCTCAGCTTACTTTACAAGCATGTAAGTTGTAACTTATAAGTCACTGTCTGGTACTTCGTTAGTGCTTCACTTATTTTGATTTTATTTCTATAAAAATGGTGACTGTGAACTGGTCCATGTCTGAACATCCTCGCACATGATTGTTGACGATGGATTTTCCCTGACTGAGCCCCCATTATTTATTCCTATTCAGATAAGTTCACAAAAGAAGAAAACTGGTGTAATTGCTCCAAGGCGCTTTGTGCAAAGATTGAAAAAGCAAAACGAGATCTTCCGTAGCTTTATGCACCAGGTACGTGGTTTTAGTCTTTGCTTCAAAGTTCGGATACATACATTTGTACATATGTAAAGTATCTAGAATTATCCCGCTCTTGTTTATTCTGTTATTTATACATAGGAAACATCTCATTGTTATTAGTTGAAATTATTTAATAATGTCTTGTGTAAGCGTGCAATTTCGTTGAAATATGTTGAACTAAAATAAAAATGAACCTCACCTTTTCCAACGTATCTTTGGGTTTTGGATATATTGATAGTTTCCGATGCATTTTGAGAAAATCTATAAAATGAATCTAAAAAGTAGAAAAAGGGGTAAAAAAGTGATTAAAAACATACAAATAAAAAATAGACGAAGAATATTTATCGAAGAAAGGAGAAAATTTCAAATGCGAGGTCTCAAACACCCTTTCTTCAAGTAGAACATCCAAATCTTGAAGTACATCAGAGTTGTTCATTGTATAAATAACACAAAAAACAGAATTGTCGCATTCTATTGGCCTAATTTATATTCAAAACTGTATTCACCAATAAGCAACATATGAAAGATATTTCAAAGTAGTCAATAAAGATGAAATAATTATATCTCACTTCTGCTTTTTATAGATTTTCTGTGCTACACAGATCTAACTTCTGTTTTAGTTAAAAAAATGTACAACAAAAGAATGGTATAAGAAAATTTAATCATAATTATGTTAGGCAATTCATTATGGAGATGGTTTGATGTTTATGTGGCATTTGATTATCATAGTTGCTTTATATTTAGATATTAGTGGTGTTTAAAGTCCTAATTTGAATTTCTATAAATTAGAGTTATGCATGCCTCCATTGTGACTTATGGGTCATGAGTTCGTCCAACAATATCTTTGAAACCCTCCTATGCCCTGCAATAAATGAACATTGTATACTGGACTATTCATATATAATATATAATATTTATTATTTCATGTCAAATCATTCATACCTTATGTTTTAGGGTAAATATTAATTATGCAGCAAAATATGTTATAATAAATGCATTATTGGTTTTCTAAAATAATGGTTATTATAAAAGATAAAATAAGAATAATTTTCTGAAATGAAACTTATTTCGATACAATAAAGAATATAAAAGGCAAGTAGCAAGGGTTGATAATTTCCTCCCCCCTCCCCCCAAAAAAAGTAGCAAGGGTTCATGCTAATATAATTAATTTGTAATATAAAATCTCCAAAATAGTCCTGCAATATGTAGCCAATTAATGACTATAAATACCTCCAAAAAATAAAAATCCAATATTCTCGTAAAACAATTAGTATTATCATATCATAAGACTTTTAGTATTTCATATAAAATCCAGAGAATGAAGGAAAAAGGAAAAGAAAAAAGAACTGGAAGAATAAAAAAAGAAGACAATAAAATAGAAGGCCACAAAATCTACAAATCTTAAATGGCAATTAAATCGGATTAGGCTTTAATTTCTTATTAAAGACAAGCATTTATTGGAATCAGAATCTAATGATCGTTTTCCAAAGCGTCTTAACAGTCCCGTTGCCGTGCACTCACCTGGTCTGCTCCTTTTTATCACAAAAGTGATCGATGGATAATAGGTAATCTAAAAAGATATACATATGGGGAAATTTAAATACACAAATGATACTAGCTAGTTTCAGATAGTGAGACTAGGGTTCAAAGCTTATTGATAGGCTCATTTATGTTAGTGATCGATAATGCTAGTGTTGTACTTCTCTAACTAATGAAGAACTGTGCCCCACGGTTTCAAAAAAATTTGCATTCACGAACTAATATATTGAAAATGATTTAAACAACTCAACTCAAAACTTAGAAACAAGGGTTTGTTGATTGCCAAACTATGCCAATCGATTCACAGTTCTGAATCTTAAAATGTCATATGAGTTTGAAAAACTATCTACCAATCGATTTGCTCATAACACTACTCTACTCACAGTAACAAAAAATTTGTGAAGTACTGTAAATTCCTGAGGACTCGAAACTTTCATGAAAATCTAGCAGCATACGCTAGCCCGTTAATTGACATGTCGCCGTGCAATGCAATACAACAACGCCAGTTTCAATTTTAAAACTTCATGTTTCACAACTTTTCAGAGAAAAGCAATTCTCAAACTACGGCAGTTTCTCAAAACGTCGTCAAAGAAATACCATCCATGTACAACCAGCATAAGTTCTAACGCACAGGTTGCAAAACTTAAACAACAACTAAACACAACTCAAACTAAGATCACGATAAGGACTAGCCTTTGCGTGCTTATCCAAAGCTAGTGATCTTCCGCATATGCTCAATTCATGAGACCAAATGGTAAAAACAAAAAAAGTTCAAATAACAACGTTTCTCTTTTTCGTAGTGATGCAAACGTACCACAAGAATTGAAACACAATAAGAAGGAAGCTAGTAACATGTTCTCGATTGAAAGTCATTAGTGTCCTAACACACATCTTACTTATATAAATCATTGCATTAAAATCTTCTTGTCACACAACTCGATCCAATATTGGGAATGTACCAAACTTGGGCCAGAAAACGTCATGCGAGACTTTACGAGTAAAAAGTTACACCATAAAATATTGAGTAGCTCTCCCTATCCTGAACCCGACATAAAACCCGACATAGCAATGCCATCCCTGCCTGTAAACGCTACGAGGGAGGTCAACGACTTTTTTCCAGAGCCAGTTAACGTTACCCTGAAATTAAATCCAGCCCTCAAAAGTTCTTGCTTTTCACTACACCAGAGCTTATTTCTAGGGGAGCTTTTTTATTTTGTACTTTAACGTGTTCCATACGTAAAGGAGATTTCCAGGATGATGCTAAATGAGCCATTGGGGTGTTTTAAAAGTCACCATGAAAAAAAGTTATTTCTTTATGATATTATTTAATATACTTTAATTGGGGCCCACCAGAGATCTCACATATCCCATAGAAAGAAAATGATCAGAAGAATATTATTGATCATCATATGGAGATAAAAGAAAAGCAAAAAAAAAAAAAAAAGGGGGAACTAGTCACCCTCCCACCAATTAATTATTGAACTTAACCACTATAATGTTGTGGATGTAACATAATTGGGCACTGAAAGTGACGCGAGCAATATGTCACTGTGTGCAACTAATTGCAATTGAAAAGGAAGTGAAATAGTTAAAAACTGTTTAACCAAAATAAAATAACTCATAAAGTAATAAGAATAATAGAAAAAGGGCACACATGTGCTGGGACAGAATTAAGCTTCAATGCAGTTTGCGTGGTGGTTACAAATGAGATAATAAACATTGGATCGAGATTTCTTACAAAATGTAGAAATTTTTTTTTATAGGAATTTTATACATATGAGTATTTAGAAAATTACTATATGAATTTATTCATCCATTAACACATAAGAGAGATGATAATTACACATAGAAAATAAATTATTCATTTATAGAATATTATCAATCTTTCTCTTAGGTGTTAAATGATGAATAAATGTATGTATGAAATTTTTATATGGTTGTAAGCATAAAATTTTAAATTTTTTTTATATCTACATTTATTTTTTGACAGATGGAGAGATATTATTTACGTAATATATTATCATTGATTTTCTCTTTTATGACTATTTTTGAAATTTAGTATTTAATGAACTGAAAAGCAAAGAACTGGTAACTGTGTAAACGCACCGAATACAATTGTACGAAAAGAAAGAAACGGATCAAGGGGGCTGTGGGGAATGATTGATGGGCAGACCCTATCAAGTCAATATTGGCTATTGATTCTGAAATCCGCGTACGAAATCAAATTAATTTCTTAATTAAATTTTATATAAAAAATATTAAACTCAACCACATATTTAAAAATAAATAACTCATATTTATTAGGCAGAAGTGTTCATCTAGCTGCCCCTCTTTGCTAGAAAGAAACGGTAAATGGACGTCCGATTCTGAAGTAACAGTGAGATAAATTTTTAGTTATAAAAATAAAATTTTGTAATAAAAAATACTAAAAATAATTTTATAATTTTTATTTTTATGTTTGAAAAATTATTGCTCACTTTTGCAAATTTTAAAAAAATATTAGACACTCGGAACCCGAAAGAGACAAATGACTGAAAGTGAGAGTTGCAAATGAAGTGGATCTGGGGCTACCAGGCTGTAATACTGGAGAGGCTCTGTCTAACGTATTTATGCCGTGTATTTTTGAATTAGCACGTCAAATTAACTAAATTTTATTATTTAAATAATTTTCAAAACTTTATATATTAACCTCTCTTGATATTTCAAAAATTAACGCCCTTCTGCACCAACCTATGCTTGGTAGGCCCTCCAGTCCCATAAACTATCATATTATTGGCTTTGTGGTCTAAGGAACTTTTGGATCTAGTGGGAAACTACCAAAACACCCTCTAATTTATGTGAACATCAACTTTATTCTTAATTGGTGTTGCAGAAAGTCCCACAGTTTGTCTAAAATTGCATTTTAGCCCTGTGAAAATTAAGTATGGAATGACTCAACGATCCTAAACCATAAGATATTTTTGCGTAAATCCGGTTTACAATCATGTGTGAGAACGATCCAATTCGCAACGTCAACCCATTAACGAGGTTACACATTTGCACCACCCAAACAATACACCATAATATAAATAAGAAGAAGCATTAGCGTATTTATTATGTCATATTTTTGTTCCGTGTTTAACTTGCACACAGAATCATATCAATGAAGAAAAGGAGAGAGAATATTCATTATAATTTTATTTATCCAATTTGATTTTCTATCTGATATTTGTCAATGTATGAATAGAGATATGAAACAAAGCTTCATCATTCGCATTATAATTCAACATCCTGATCGAGCTTTGGCTCAAAATTGCGGTCTGGATATTAGGACCAAGCCAACCTCGGGCAAAATTCTTTAATTGCACATATCTAGTATGACTTGGATTGGCTCATCCGACCATAGTACAACCCTTGCCAACTAATGGACTAACCTATTTCTCTTGTTAATGGATTTTTTACCCAAACTTCCATGATAATATACAAAAAGCAATATTAAGAACAGTCAACCGTCGAGATTCTGTATATGCCCATCACTTGAGGCATATGATTCAAGGGTTGGGTTGCATGCAGTGTACGAGCAGGTGATTGCCACTTGCAATGTTGCAGGCCCAACTGTAGCTATCGCATTCGGGCAATGTTAATTATTGTTGGATCAAGCTTTCGACGCTGAATCGCAAGCTCGGGCTAAATATTATATCAGGCCTTCAAGTTTTCACAAACATTTCTCATTGGGCATAAGATGCGGCACAAGCCTAGAAACATACCGGACTATTAGGGTTTTGTTACGCACCAACTGGGTATCCAAAGTTAGTAATTACATTAATGCATATAGAAAAAGACTCATTTGGTTGTAACTTTTAATTTTAACTTTTTATGTTTAAAAGCTGATATGTCCTCAAAATTTAGACAAATTTGAATTGTTGATGGATATATTGAGAAGAAAAATCGTGTCATTGTTAGAGACGATCGCGAGAAATTTTGGCCATTGACCTTTTTTTTTCCTTTTTAATCCCTTGTAATTTTGGGAAACACTAAAAGGGAGCATTTATTTTTCCGAAACATTGTCATCGTGGTTTAATAGAGGCAAACACATTGGAGAAATTATTTGCTAATCACCCCATGTTAGGTGATATGATCTTCGATAATTCCATATTTTATGAATAAAAGCTAATAATTAGAGTTGTCGCATTAGGACACACTACCATAACGTACCATCACTACAAGAAATTCGCGATATAACGACGGATATTAGCAACGCCAAAATTTTCATCACTAATTAGCGACGAAGCGACGGAATGTAAAAATAGATTTTAAAATTAAAATATTAGTGACGGCTTACCGACTATTTAGCTACGGAATGTAAAAATATGGGCGTAGACATTGGCGGGAACATTCCCCGCGTAAATTAGTAACTAATTGTAATGTCCTAGAAATTATGGGTAAATTTTTATTTTATTTTTATTTATTTATTTGTTATATATATATATTTTTTGCCTTAAGCGAATCATTGAAGTTACTGTTTGCCGCTACGACCATGGGATTCAACCTTTCCGTAAAGGTTGCGGAGGTCAAAGGGGAGCCGCCTTTTGCGGGGTTTTAAGGACAGCACCTCTGAAGAAAATTTGAGAAAATGGGGGTGAGATAACCCTAAAAAATCTTTAGATTTTAGTATTGTATTGAACCGAAACGATAATATCAGGTCAAACCTGATTTGGATTTTTTAGACTTAAATCCGCCCCGCGTGAGCTTTCCCCTTTCTTTTTCCAGTGACCATTTCTGCATATAGAGAGAGAGATAGAGAGTGTAGCGATTAGAGAGAGAGAAACTCT
>MKEJ01075989.1:0-11486 GCA_001753735.1 Embelia ribes
TTTATACTAGGGACGCAACCCATAAATAAACATGTAAAATGCCCAAAATAACTCCATAAAAAACTCGTCCCTTATGGGAACTGATGCACAATATTTTCAGACTCCATATTTCTAACAAAATATTCTTCATATAATTTTTATGTGGCTCGAGATGGTGTTTAAAAAATAGATCATGGAATTTTTGTACAATTGGATCAAATTTCTAAAAAATGATACAACAGTTGGTATTACTTGCCATCCATTTTAAGTGGACTTTGTAGGTAGTGGGTAGTATTTTACTTTAATTATTTCAGAAGAAGGCTATGTTAGATCATTTTCTTTTCTAAATTTTCTCATTATTAAAACCTTAAACCTGTATAACCAAATTTGATGAAAACGTAACAAAGGCATGTCTAAACATGGCTATACGGATGAAGGGGGTCCCCAATAAATGAAACCTCTTATTCTCTCAAACATTGATGAATTGCTTAGGTACGAGCTCACTACTCAACCAGGCGATTTGACTATATTGGATTCCATAGGTGGCTCCATTAATTAGAGGCTGTCTCTCTCCGGTTAAGCTTGTTTCCAGTCATCTTATCCAGAAACAACTATTCTATAAAGAAAACAAGAAATAAATAATGCAGAATATAATGAATATATTCACCATGATTTATGGGAATATATTTTATTAGATAGATGATTTTGTTTTACTAAATTCAATTACTGGTTAGCATCTGCCATAAATGTACTATCCTTTTTTCTTAACTACATAAAATAAAATAGCCAAAAACCTCACCGATTCTTTGAAATAAATTCTGAAACACTATAACATGTCCTTGTCTATTAAGAAAAAAGTATTGTCTCCGAGTCACATGGAAACCTTAGAAACTTCTTGAGGAAATATGGTTGATTTTTATTTGTAGTGGATTTGCTATGTAAAAATTATTAATGTATATAATCTAATTAGAAAGTATTGACCTACTCATTAAGAAATGACGGGTACGTATTTCATTGGTTATGACGACGAGAACACCAAGAAAGAAAGTACTGAAATATATTTTTATGTAATGCATATACTTAATTACTACACCTCACAAGAATGAGGCGTGGGAGAATAGGGGTGTGCAAAAAAGGGGTAAAATAAAAAATTGAACCGAACTCCTTCTTTTCATTTTTTTTAGCTTTGATTTGGTTCACTTTTATAAAATAAAAAATTCCAATTTTTCCAATTCAACTGGTTCGGTTTCAGTCTTAATTTTAAATATCTCAATTCAATCGAACCGAATAATATAAATACTTCGTTCGTTCATAAATAATTGGATATCACATTTTTTTAAAAGTTCTTAAAATATAACAATTTAATATTTGAATATAATAAAAAATTAAATTTATATTTTTGAATGTAATATGAGGATAAATTTGATATTTTTGTTACATCTAAATGTTAAAATATTGTATTTTAAGGCCGTCTAAAAAAATATGATGTCCAATTATTTGTGATAAGAAGGAGTACATTTTTTGGATTTGGGATGGATGTTATTGACTTATTTGAGACAATTTGTTTTTGTGTTATTCATTTGTGGATTGTTTTATTGACTAATTGTGAATTGTTTTTAAAAATTGAATTTGAGAACTGGAATGTAATTTTTGTTTTTTGATTTGGCTTTTCGGTTCTAGATTGAATAAAATTAGCTAGTTCAGTTTGATTCGGTTCAATTTTGAGTAATATTTTCGGTTATTTTCAGTTTTTCATTTATCAAATTCAATTCAATCGATTTTTTCAATTATGCTTTGATTTAGAACCGAATCGATCGATGTAAACCCAATGGGAGAGTGGGCTTAATCCCTCATTATTACATACTAAATGGTGATTTATGATGGACATATTAATGAGCAACCCAATGGCTTATAACAACCGCAAGTTCGTCAGATGAATGTGTATTCAATGCACACCACTACAGTCTCACGCTATTCAAACCAAGTGCAATTTAATATTGATACTAACATACTTTTGAGCACTACGCTTATTTGAGCATTTAATGGTCTTTTGTTCCACGACACTCTCACCACCATAGTTGACGATGCTATGTGTGTGGGTTTAAGGATTAAGGTAAATTACACTAATATTTCAGAATACCCCTAAGGTATTCGAAATTACACTTTGCTCCCATGTCATAATTAAAGTTTGATTTTCATGTCGAAAGACCATTTTACCCCTAATATTTTTGTCTTATTTTGTTTTTTGTGAAGTTAATAATTATAAACTATAATGCAAAATCAATTTGTATATGAAACTATAAAATCTAATTTTAGAAAATTAAAAACAATAGAGAATGAATATTACATTAGGGTTATTTTGGTAATTTTAAGGGTAATTTATGGTTTAAAGCTGAATTTCACTTTGCTCCGAAAATATTTGGGAGTATAGGGCAATCAACATATAAATCTCAAGGGGGATAATATAATTTCCGAAACCTAAGTGGGTAATCTGCAATTGTCATAAACCTCATGGGGCAAACTGTAATTTACCCTAAGGATTAATAACCAGTGTCGCTCAAAAATAGTACCAGAGTTTATCTAAAGGGGGTACGAATTTTCCATCTTCATAAAGACCTATAAATTCTTCAAAATTATAGATTTACCATTCAAAATTAGAGGACTATTTACAGCTTGGATTTTTTTGCTTTTTTAAATTCCACTATTTGGTTGTATAACTTTTAAATTTTAAATTGAACTTGTTTAATTTTTTGACTCGAGTAAGTTAAAAATTTTTAAGCTATATTTATCAAAATTTTCTTCTTAAACATAAAAATACTAGTATTTTTTTCATTAAAAGCAACCACTATATATATATATTTATATCCTTTTTTTGTTTTTGTTTTTTTTTTTGGCAAGTAATACATTGTACACAAAGAAAAAACCCGTTGCTTGTGTTTTTACTCCACCAATACGAGAGAGACTTCCCCAACTATGCTATACCTTAGGACACGTGGCAAGCAACTTGCCCGGAAGAAACCCAGGTGAACTCCGTCTCTACGTTTCTGATTCTCCCTAATCCATCCAAATACGAAACCCCTCTCTCTCTCTCTCTCTCTCTCTCTCTCTCTCATCAACTCCTCTTTCCTCGTCCCCTTCGAAGAGTTCATCTCTGAGGGTTCTCTCTTTCATACTGAGTAAGTTCTCTTTTCTCGATTTTTACTGTCCTATTATTTTTATTTGCTTTATCAAAGTATAATCTTGTTATTGCTCAGTATTGTTCTAGGGTTTGTAGCTCGAAAACTTAGTTTTAGTAATTTGTATATATATATATATGGAGAATTAGGACCATCTTTGAATGAAACAGCTTGTAAGTTATTTGCTAGCAGCCTTCGACGATTTTTAGTCTTGGTACATTTATTTTTGTGTATATTTAATTTGTGGGCAAGTAGTTTATTTTTAGTAAATCGTAGCCAGCAAATCGCCCCATAAATTTTTGGGCAACTAGTTTTTCTTTATTAAGAATATGATCTTGTTGTTTTCAGTATTGTTTTGGGTTTTATAGCTCGAAACTTAGTTTTAGTAATTTGTATGTATCGATATAGGAGAATTAGACCCTGGTGAAGACTGATTCTCTGTCTGAAACAGCTTGTTAGTTATTACTAGTATTCTGCAACAATTTATTAATTTATGTATTTTACATTTTATTTTTGGTTTTATATTATTTGTGGGCAATTAGTTATTTTCACTAAATTATAGTCCGCGCTTCGCCCCGTAATAATTTTTGGCAACTAGCTAATTTGTATTTAAAATATGATATTGTTGTTGGTTATTATTGTTTTAGGGTTTCATACATCGAAACTTAATTTTAGTAATTTGTATCTATAAAGGGAGAATTGCGCCTAGGCAGAGACTGAATCTTTGTGCGAAACTGCTGTTAGCCTGCAACAATTTCTTTTTAATTTTTACATTTAATGTTGGTACCTAATTTATGGGCAAGTTGTAATTTTCAGCAAAATATAGCCATCAAATTGCTACGTAATATTTTTGGGCAACTAGTTGATTTATATCAGAAGTATTTTTTAATTCAGGGATATCCTAATTTTTGGTAAAAAAAAAAATTTGGGGATATCCTAATTTGGTTGTTTTGTGTATAAAGTTTGAGGAAGATGAATTTTGGGGAACTTTTGAAAGATGAAGTGTTAAAATTGAAATATGACTTGTGGGAACTGTAAAGCCATCGAAGATGGGAAACAACTTTTTTTTTTCTCTCTTAATTTTCTGATTTTGAAATGGAATGAGGGACCACAAGTGCAATGCTGAAAATTTGACTTTGTGGGGTGGTTGAAAGTGAAGGAAATTAAAATCTGATCATTAGTTGTATTTCACTTTGTAGGTGAAAAAATCAAATGTATATTGATTTTTTTCTCTCAATATCTTGAATATGTCTCTTGGGTATTGTTTAGTCTCAATACCGTCGTTAATTTGGTATCAAAATCCAACTCGGTCCAAATTTGATATTAAAAAAAAAAGAAAGTAAAACTAATAACATAAAATCCTAAACATTTATTTTAAATATTATTAAATACTTAATATATATTGCATCACATACTTTCTCTTAACCAAATTTCAAGTTGCTTCCTGGAACTGTTTCTGAGCTAAAATTGCCAAACATAATAAAAAAAATGGCATTTGGATGGTGAAACTTTAAAGCAGCTTCCAGGCTCCAGCGACCCACAGTACCAAAGTCTTTTTTTTTTCCTTCTTGTATGTGGAGCCACATGGTCAAATTTTGCTACAATTTGATTCTTGTTTTTTTATTTTATCATAAGAAAGCCCCACATTAAGTCATTTTCAGTGCACAGATGATGTTTTAATCACCACTCCAATTAAGAAGTGGTTAATTTTACTCTTGTCTTCACGTGGTGGTGGATCCTTTGTTTTGTTTATTAACTATTGTTTTCGCTTTTAAAAATTTTGGGGTTGTCCCTTTATGGTTGTATTTGGTTATCTGTAAACGCACATTCCATAAGGCTTGGATAATTCATAATTTAGTCTGTTTGAAACAATCTAATTTGATTGGATAAATGTAATCCTTGACAAATTTTTTCTACTTACTTTCTGTAGAAGAGTGTTATCATCTAGCAGTTGGTGTTCACTCAAACTCTGGGAAGGTTGATAACGAAAATCAGTACATGATTAAAATGGATTTCAAAGGCATTACGTGGGTTGGAAATGTATATCAAAAGTTTGAAGCTATGTGCTTGGAGGTGGAAGAAGTAATGTATGAGGTACTCCTAATATTGTAATCCTTATTTTGCTGTACGTATGTTCTTAAAGCTTTTTCTCTAGGTTGTAAGTACCAAGTTCTATTTTTCAAATAGGGTAAATGAGTTCTCAAATCATGTTTTAGTTGGCTTATCTAATAGATGAACATGCTAGTTCAGCTTTTAACATATAACTTGTGAGCAGCTCATGAGCATACGCTGTAAAATATAAATGAGCTGAGCTACATGAGCTGCACTGGATTTGTAAACCTTAATAACTAAGGGGAAAAAAAGTTATTTACAAAATGATTAATAGAGATGGATCCAAACTGGTAGTTTATAGCTCATAAACTGCTCACTGGTATTCTATGGGATTGTTTCACAGTTTCACTGTTAATTGTGCTAGCATACACACATCCTAGTCATATGCTGGTGTCTACGTTTCTGTATTAATCTCATGCTTTTTCTCTCTCCCAATTCAAAATGATGTGTCTGGCAGGATACTGTAAAGTATGTTGAGAATCAGGTCCAGACGGTTGGTGCAAGTATGAAAAAGTTCTATTCAGAGGTTATGAAAGATGTGTTGTCCCCGTCATCCATTGATCCCGTGAAAGTAGCTGCTGCTGATTTGTCTCTGAACCCTTATGGTGACTTTGGCATTCATAAGAAACCTAAACCCAGCACCAAGAAAGATGTGTCAAGTCATAAGTGTGGGTCTGAGGATTTAAAAGTTATAGCTGGGCCAAATAAAAACCGTAGCACGAAAGTGTTGTTCGAGCTAAATAGGGAGGCTGATTCTATTGGAAGGTCAAGAGGAGTTATTAAAAGAATTTCCCGAAGGGAAAATAACTTGCCATCTGAAGTGTCACGATCATTTACTCCTCTATCACTGGATCTGAATAGGGTTTCCACACGCTGTAAAATGGATAATAATTATGATGTGGCAACTGACCGGAGTGATACAGAGATGTGCACAAATAAAAGATCTGATTCTAGTCCTCAGGAAGATTTTCACAATGTTGCGAGCGCTATTGTGTCGTCAGCTCATTTGATTCTACCCTCAGAATCTGCTGGAAACAAAGAAAGGCAATTGAAGGATATAACCAGTCCAGATCCACCAGATGTGTCATCAGCAGAAATAAATGGTCACTACTGTTTTTGAAGCATTTTAACTATGCCTCCATTTGTTTCAGTGCCAAACATTTTGCACTAAAATGTTCTACTCAAATTTTTGTCATAATTTGATCGGAAAATATTCACTGAAATAATCCGAGCCCTAGCCTCAATAAATTTCGTAACTCTTAAAAGAAACACTTGTTTGGTCATTTTGGTGATTGCAGGTGCTTGTGGAAATAATGGGGTCGATTCTATGATGGAATCATACTTTAGCTGCGACCCAAGGAACAGTGAATCTGCTTGTGAGGACTCATCTCCTACAGGTAGTAAATTCCATTTTCTTCAATTTGAAAACACAATGTGAACAATATTAGGGTGGTTGTTTTTGTGACATGAGTTAGATGTGATGTATCTACTTAAGAAGTCTATGGTTTAGTTTGTTCTTGTACTTGTACTCACCCTGTGTGTGAGGCATGGCAGTGGGGTGGGTTGTAATGGATAATCGAAATATACTTTTGTGTCAATCCGATGTGTTAGTTAACGTCTATGGTAAAACAGGTGACCCCAGCTTGTCTTTTATTGAGTGCAACCATGACATCGCTGAGCCAAGAGCAGAAGCTGTTCAAGAGTTTGACAAGTCGAACTGTGTAGTCGTGGGAAGAGAGGATCTCTCAGTTGCTGCTCCAAAGGAAGAGAAGCCAAGGTCTTACAAGGTATACTCCCTCCTCCCCTCTATTGCTGCTATCTACTTTTCCTCTGTATTTTAACTGATCAAAATACTCCCTCTTAGAAAAAAATTAGGAAAGCATTCTCGTCCAAGATGTCAGCTAGGAAGCAAGAGTACCAGCGGCTTGCAGTGCAGTATGGTTGTTTGGCCACGGGACCTAACCAAGAAGTTGCAGATAGTTCGATGCCTGAACTTTTGAATGTAGAAAAGTCGCCACCTTGTCGAATATCGGAATCTGAGTGGGAGCTTCTCTAGATTCCACTGTAAGCTATGCCTTTGTAAATAAATGGCCATTACTAATGGGCAAATGATGTCGCCTTTGGAGCAAGGGAATTCCATCAGTGTGTTGGATGTTACCAATGGATGCTTTTAAATTAAAAGAATGAAGTCGCCCATTATTTAGTGGGATGACGAAATAATACTTAATACCATACAAGAAATGCTGAAGCCATGCTTACTTAATCTAGTAAGATGGAAATATTTGTTCATGAATCATTTGAATGAAGGTTTTTTAAAAATTTCCAGGCCCACTTGCTCTAATTTGGTCTGAGGTAATGTGAAGCTTTCCAGGTTGTGCTGTTATATCCTCTTATAGGATCCTTGTTAGATATATCGGCACCTGATTAGCGTAGTCGGTTCAGCAGCTGCTGAAATAGTTCGGTTGAGGGCGCTAAAGGGGATCTACGTTCTCAATCCTGAAACTAGATGAGATTCGAACCGATTTTTTTCTTTGATCATCAAAACCAGGTTAGTGATAGCTCTCTTTTTATTACTTGGCAAATGTGTATTTCATGATATTGTGTTTAAGGGCCTATTTGACCTCCGCTCTTTTGAGTATTAGGCTTGTAGTTATAAACTTAGAAGTTTGGTGCTTTTGGTCACCACTTCCTAATTTTCTTTTGTTTGGTGTTTAGAAAAAGCGACATCTTTTTTCTAAATAAGTTGAAGAAATGTGAAAACCACAGATTATGGTGTGTTTTAAGATTTTGCTGTGGCTCTAGAACTTGATTTAGGATGAGAGAACCCTTATTGGTCTTTCCTTGGTCGGAACTACTCAACAAATTTTGTTGAATGTTGTCATGAGAATCCTCAATGGTAACCGAAATTCTTGATCTGCTAAGTGTTCTACTTCGATAATAATATGTTGCTTATTTTCCCTTATTAACCTTTGTAAGCATAATCTCTTTAGAATAGCTAGCATCAAAGAGATTCTACAATTGTCATCAAAATCATCTCTCTGGCTGAGGTTGCATTCGGTCATGTTTTTTTAGACTTGTATAGCTTCAATGAGTTACATCTAAGGAAGTTGCAATGTCTGTAGAACTAGAAGTGTCAAACACCAATTGTGCATACAATAGCCTGTTCCACGTGTCTGGTAGTCCGGGCAAGCACCAGTGGCTACAATCGGCTAAAGGCTGTGTTTGTTTTCCCATACTTTGCTTGCTTTTTTTAGAATACACCGTCGGATGTGCATCTCTCCTATATTCCGATAGCTTTGTTATGTTCAAGTATTTCACCGGTGTTCTCATCCCTTTAATCGTCCTCTCAACAACTTCGGTCACGGGCTTGGGAAATGATGGTCTATAAGTTTCGTCCATAATAGGTGTTGTCACATTGTAGCACCAATTCTCTCCTTTGTGCTCCGGAGATATGCTTCTGAAAAACACCTTTGTTTTGTTTGAACCAATGTGTTGGTCGACCCAACGAGCCCAAGTCTTCATTGCTATCTCGAATGCTGATTTGCTTTCCATGTCCTTGATCAAAGCCCCCCTGTACTGGAACAAGTCCCACCTGCACATATAATTCCTCTTTTAGTAAGAAGAAAATCTTAAACTTCAATGACTCGAGTCAATTTCATTATTTTTTTACTTACGCCTTCAATTTTCTGCTGTGAATCCACCAGTGACCACTGTTGAAAACCATTATATCAGCTCCTTTCCATTGCTTAGCTACGGGTGTAAGCTTCTCTAGCCTTAAAATTTTATTGCCACTGTCTGGGTCTGTGTCTAGTTGCACTAGGAATGGACTCCAGTAGAATTCCACAGAACAGCCATAGTCCTATATGTATATTACAGCAAAAGACATCTTAGAGCAGGCTAATTTGTACAAAACAGGATTATTGAATAGTCTATTACAGGAGAAAACCAAGAACTACGCAGACTAAAATGTTCTGTTATATGTATCTAATGAAAGGGATGGAGATTTTCTGCAATTCTATCTGTGGGAAGCTCTCTAATGGCCCTGCTATGTGTCCACTATATATCCGTATAAGTTTTTGAAACTAATGTGAAACACTAAATGTGCTGTTCAAGTTTTACTTTTGTACTGAATTACAGTAGCTTATGCATGCATATGTGCTTTAGCACTTGAGTGATAGATTTGTTGAAAATCTGATAAATTGGGGTTGGGGAACTATTAAACTCCGAAATAATTCATCGTGCCTTTTGGGATTAATGGGTCCGAATCTTATCAATTATGGGTAGTATTTGCTTGTATGCATAAGCACATATAAAATTATGTTGACATTTCATTATGACGAAAAGAAAAAACTCAAAGATGTGAAATTAGATGAGTGAATAGTTAGTACCTTCGCTTTGAAGACTTTGTAGTGACCACTTTTGACATCAACATGGGCTCTTGATGGGGGAATTACAGAGTAAAGTAGGCAAGCTAGAGACTCCCACTGGTTTCTGTTCAAAGAATCTCCAACTATTATCACTCTCTTCCCTTTCAGCCTCTCTAACATGTCTTTGCCATCAAACCTAATCAAGTAAACAAGCTTACTGTATTCCCTTCAACTCTATAATAACACAAAGAACATCCATTCATGGTATATGGGGTTTCTTACTTTTAATCTTAAGCTTTTCTACTTGCGTAAAAGTTGATTGTATTTGGCTGCGTAGCTGTTAAGCCGAGTTTTTTGTTCGTGCTTTGACCTTAAAATAGAAAGTTTAAGTTGAATACATCTATTTTTTTTTTAGTATGTAAATTTTTGCTTAATAGCTGCAACGAAGCAATGGCATATATAGATAGGAATATATCGCAATTTTTACCCCAGTACTACAACTATTAATACAACTTGGTTCTCTTAAGCATTTGCTTTTTATGCCTGTATTGCTACATGAACATTAGAGGCTCAATTGTTGTAACTGATAAGATCCGAGGACTATCTCTTACCTCGGAATGTCACAGTCATTAGCTTCCCAGCTCCAGCCTCGGTAGCCAAAATCTGGCCGCCCATTCCTCTGACAACTCACTTGATCACTTAAAAATGGGCACCTTGACTCTTTGTAAAAAGGGTTTTCCAGCGACTTATATACCCATTTCCCCTCAAAAATATTGCAATCTCCTTTTGTTTTGTTTTCAATGCCAAAGAATATCGGTGGTTCTAAAAGCTTGCTTGTAGCATCAGTGGTTGATGATATTGAACTTATCGTATTGTTTTGGAAAGCTAAGATTGGAACTTTGCTGTGGTTGCTTCTGAGATACAGAGTTAGCAGGAAACAACCTATGAAGCTCGCAAAAGCGCAGAGCTTCCATATTTTATTAACGGTTGAAACTCTCTCCATGATAGCTCCTTTGTATCAAGTGAAGTTTGCGAATACATACATAAAACATGAGGTTTTGTATTTATTTAGGTGAAGAACAAGTGTGGCTTGTGAAGTTGGTTTGAAATTGTAGTGGTTTAAGAGTCAGTGAACCAAAAGTAATGTGAGTTGATGGCATGCTCTATCATGGTATAAATTTATAAGTTGTTTTATTCATAATAATAAGGATTGTAGCACAAGCAGCAACCTTTTTCCCAATTTAACCATAATTTCTACTATTTAGATAGAAACAAGCTATATTTAGGTGAATTTGTTTTGTTCGGAGAGGGAAGTACGCATGCGTTATATGTGTGAGTACTGGCAGAGTGGGTCCCAACTTTGTCACATTATAGTATGATACCACAAAAAGAAAATTAAAAATGAAAACCTTTACGAATTTAGTGAGCATTACAAGTGATGAAACAAATTCTTTTTGTTAGCAAGTTGGTGCAAAAAATTGTGAAAAAACTGTAAGGAGAGCAGTGCCAATTATGTATCTGTAAAGCATTCCGAGCAGAGTAATTAAATTAGATATTATATACATTTAGTTATTTATTTACCTACCCAAGCTCAAAAAATCATCTACAATAAAGTTTCTATTGCTATAGTGTTGTCTCTAAATTTAGTACTTAATGAGGTTGGATCAATAAATTTGGCTATCCAAACTTATCACTATTAATGGGTATTATTTTATTTTAACTACTATTTAACTTAGGTACAATATATGCAATTTTATATACATATAATATAAATATTATATATATATTATAATATATACAATATATTATATATTTTATAATATATATATATATATATATATTATATACATAT
>MKEJ01075990.1:0-13284 GCA_001753735.1 Embelia ribes
GAGAGAGAGGCCAGGAAGAAGAAGCGAGCAATGTCAACACAGCTCTGTATACAAAGGAAGATAAAAGGCCTTGTGTAAAGATTGATATTGTGAGCCCTCAGATAATGGCAATGGACGGCCCAGATGGAGACAACTGTCTCAACCAGGGTTTATTTGCTTAGGTTAAGGATAACTTGGGTCAAGGGAAAGACACTACACTTGGCTGTGGTAAGGACACGTATAAAGGTGAGTTGGAAGCAGAGCTTCTAGAAAAGGGCAGCAGAGTCATTTCCTTCATTCTTGGTTACGCCTCAACCAAGTCCTAACAAGACCCTTAAATAAGAAGCGCCACTCAATCTCAACCATTCCTTTTTATTCCAATATGGGCGTTTCGTGTTAAGCCACGCCGTTGTCGGACTGCTAATAAAGAATCGACACCTGTCAAAAATGACTATTAGAGAGAATTGTGGGTAGCGATAATTTACCCTGTAATCTTCTTTCGACCTTTCTTAATTAAACTTTCAGTTGTAATTTCTCTTTTGATTATTAATACCTGAAAATTGCTCCAAAATTATTGTGTGATTTGTTATCATTTGTGTGGGTGTGTGAAGTATGGAAATCTGGATTAAGGTTTGTATGACAAGTGGTATCAAAGCAACTCTGTGATCAATGGCGCCGAAGACAAGATCTCAAACCCAAATCACAGATGAGATCTTAGCCATTTTGCAACCAAGCCCGTAGGCCTTCCAACAGACATTAGCGAGGTAGATGAGTGAGTAACAACAATTTATACAGATACTCCAACACCAATTATAGGAGCATATTCATACTGGGGAGGAGAGGTATAAACAATATGAATTTAATATGAATACAATTACCCAACAATTAAGCCTATTAGTGGGCAATATAACCATAGCTGAACAGTTACCTACTGGTAGTCCAGATCTAGCCCAAATTTACTTTGAAAATGTTTCCAATGTACCCCCACCACCTCCACCCATGAAATTACCTCCAGCTCTACCACCTCCACCCAACAAGACCCCAATACCTCAACCTCAAACTCAATTTGTCTACCAAAATACCAATCCACAATATCAACCTAACAACTACTATCCTAGCTCTTCCACCCTACTAAATCCTTTACCCATGGTCCAAACACACTCACAACTACCTCCGCAATTAATGCCTGTTGAAATACAGTACAATCCTTACCCCTCAATGCCCCACTCCAGCTACATTCCCGTACAATTTATACTACCACCTTGTCCCCTTCCTCAGACCACTATAAATCATCAATTCCTTTCTCCAGGATCACCATCCTTTGTTCACAATTCTTCAAGCCACTATAGAATTCCAAGAGACGCTGCAAACATCCAACTAAGAACTATTAGGTTAGATTTTCCAATATTTCAAGGAGATAAAGTAGAGGAGTGGATATAAAGGTACAACAATTCTTTGCCCACTACCAAATACCTGAAACACAGAAGTCCTTGGTAGCAATGCACATGGAGGGTTAGGCGTTCGTCTGGTTTCAAGATCTGATGCAATTAGGAGGATTGAGCACATGGGACCAGTTTGTACTCGATCTACAGGCCAGGTTTAGTGCTAGCCTCTTTACTGATCCTATAGGGTAACTTATCAACCTGAAACAAACACAATCAGTAGATGAGTATAAAAGTTTGTTTGAAGAAGCAGTTAACAGGATTAGGGGATTAAGTAAGGCTTTTAAACTCAGTTTCTTCCCGAATGGATTAAAGGAGGAGATCAGAACAGCAATTAAAATGTTACATCCTCCTACTGTTCTTAATGCTTATGCTTTAGCTTAATTACAAGAAGAAAATTTAGCCAACATCAGGAAATCATTGTTCAGACACCAAACACCCAGTCAAGCCCAGATTAAACCCAAGACTACTAGTTGGCCTCCTAAACCTACTACTACAACCAAAATCCCTCCATTACCTATCAAAAGATTATCTCCAACAGAGGTTGAAGAAAGAAGGAAGAAGAATTTGTGTTACAATTGTAATGAAGGTTGGCATAAAGGACATGTGTGCAAAAATCTCAAATTATTTCAAATGGAGTCAATCCCAGTAGGAGAACAAGAAGAGTTAGAACTGGAAAGAAGGGAAAGTAAGGAAGAAATTACCTCAACATCAGATATCAACCCCGAGATCACTTGCCAAACATTAACTGGAGGTACAAATCATGCTTCCCTAAGACTTAAAGGATCTATCCAAGGGCACAAGGTGTTGTTATTAGTTGACACTGGTAGCACTCATAAGTTTTTTGGATACAACATTGACTACTAAACTCCAGATCGTTCCTAGGAGTAAGGGTCCCTTGCAAGTTAAAGTGGCTAATGGAGATAGTTTAACCAATCAGGGTAGCTGTAAACCCCTTTTTATTTTGGTACAAGATCAATTATTCCATATAAAGTTCCTACTTCTACCATTGATTGGGTATGATGTTATACTGGGGATACAATGATTAAAGCAATTGGGTCCTATTGTATGCAATTTCAAAATTTAACTATGGAATTAAAAGTTGAAGGGAAGAAGATCTGTTTATAAGGGGCTCATGAAACAGGGGCAAGGCCTCAGGTTGGACCTCCAAGTTATTTGTTGCAATTATTAGTAGATCAAGCTAACAAATCAAGTGAATTGAGTCCATCAGTTAGGAGAGTTTTGGAGGATAATGCCCTGGTTTTTGAGGAACCTAAGGGATTGCCTCCCCATAAAAATCATGAGCATCACAGTCCTTCAACAAGGGACTAACCAATTCTCTGTCAGACCCTACAGATATCCCTACAGCCAAAAGAATGAGATTGAGAAGTTAGTGAAATAATTGCTAAAAATGAGGTTAATAAGGCATAGCCAATCGCCTTTTTCTTCACCTGTTTTGTTGGTTAAAAAAATTGATGGTACATGGAGATTATGCATAGATTATAAGGCATTGAATAAAGTAACAGTAAAAGATGAGTATTCTATACCTGTAATAGTTGTTAGATGAATTAGCTAGGGCACAAGCATTCAGTAAGTTAGATTTGAGATCAGGCTACCATCAAATTAGAATGGCAGAGGAAGACATCTCCAATGTAGTCTTTAGGACACATCAAGGGCATTATGAGTTCTTGGTATTGCCTTTTGGCCTCACCAATGCACCTGCCATATTTTAAAGCCTAATGAATAAGGTATTTAAACCTTATCTAAGGAAGTTTATATTGGTGTTTTTTGATAATCTTGCTTACAACCCAGATATGAGAGCACATGAGAAACATCTTGAATTAACTTTGAAAGTAATGCTTGCTAATAAGTTACATGCAAAAGAAAGTAAGTGCAGGTTTGAAATGAAGGAGGTAGACTATTTGGGCCATCTAATCTTAGGGGAAGGAGTAAAGGCTGATCCTAAAAAAATCCAAGATATGCTATCTTGGCCATTACCAAAAACAATTAAGGGTTTGAAAGGATTTCTAGGTCTCACAAGATACTACAGGAGGTTCATCAAAGGCTATGGGGGAATAGCTAAACCCCTAACTGACTTGTTGAAGAAAAATTCATTCCAATGGACTCCGTTAGCTACTTAATCATTTGAAGCTTTGAAGCAAGTTGGGACAACTCCTCTAGCGGTGGAGAAGACATTTTGAGCTAAGTCTTGATTCTAGTCTTGATAGTTCATAATTTCTTAATTTTCGTGCCTAGTTCGTACATAAAATTAAAGTTGATTTTCTTTATCCTTGTGTTAAGTAGACAACCCTTAATTGTAGGTTTAAGATGATTCGAGTTTGGTAGATAGATCAAACCTCGAGGCGAAAAACGAAGCATTTGGGGTTTTTTGGTGATTAGCGCTCGGAAGTGATTTAAAGTTGTTTTAGGTACGAGTAGGTTACAGAATAATAATATACGCATGAGTTTATATGTGTACCTTACATATAAATTTTTTAAGTTGAAGCATGATGTATGAAGTAAATTATAGATGTAAGAAGTAAATTAGAGATGTATGATTAGTTATTTGAAGTTGACTAGATGGAAAATGAAGCATGTTTAGAAGATTAATATAATTACATATCATTGCATTAGCATTTATTCATTGAAGTGGAATTATATGCGTTGATAAACGAGAAGTTTGGAAATGAATTTTTATGTTAATTGAAGCTTCAAAAATGAGATTGTTAAAGATGAAGTAAAGTGTAGAACTTGATATATTACGAAAGAGCAATGCTCAATTTATATTTGAAGTCGGAAGGAAGTTTTAGGAAGTTGAATTGATAAATTTTGAAGTTTTGAATGTTGTATATTTGAAAGAGCGATGCTCATTTAATTATCAAAGTGAAGAATGAAATCTTATGAATTATTAACGTTTAAATTGATATTTTAAACATTATTTATATTTGAAGGAAGTTATAATACATTCATGGAGGATTGAGTTATGTTTCATTTCTTTTCAGGACAAGTGTCAAATTTTACCAAGTTTATGAAGAAAGCAAAAAGAGGGCTCTGTGCCCAACTATGAAAGTCGGGAAACCTTATTAAGGAATTTAACTATAGGCGTTCCACAAATGAAGCGGTTTATAGTATAGGTTCACAAAATGAAGTTAGACACCAATCACAAATTTTTAGAAGTTTAAGTTTAGAAGTGAAGTCGAAGTCGTGTTGAATTGCACTGCATTGAAGTTGCATTATATTCATACTTAAATGTGGCATATTTACATTTAATGGCACCACATAGCATCACATATATCATATTATTTAGTAAACTAACTGATGCATTTTCCTTCTTTATATTGTATCATAAAATTGTTGTATGTATGGAAGTTAGTGATAGGCATCCATGAGATGACCCAATATATTTTGTATCTTTTGAAAACATGTTCATTATCTTATATTTTGTTGGCCACAAAGATGTTATTTATTTGGCCTTAGTAGTATTGTACTTAAAATTTATATTGTATTTATTTGAAGTTGAAGTATTAGAAGATGTATTTTTGTATTACACTTTGTTGTAACCCTCGAGGTTGCTTGGGTTATAATAAAAGTGTAATATACCACATGTACACTCGCGGATTATGTACATTGTATTTTGTTCAAGCAAGTAGGTTATTAAATGAAGTTATAAACATGGTGTTTACTTATGTGATAATATAAAATTTGTATGCAGGCTATGTTATATTTATCTTGTTTTAATATAAAGGCCGTATGTAGACTATAGTATCGATTTTCTTATGTGTATTATAATGTTAGACAATATTATAGAATGAATGAGAAGTGAAGAAACGATGTAGAAGTGAAATCCCATTTTATTTATTTTTTTTTCGAACTATATATATTTTTTGTTTCCTTTTCTTTAAAAAGAAAATAGGCTCACGTTTCCAGGTCGTACGGGATTTTGGAACGCGACAGTTAATTTATAATTAGTTTTCAAAAAATAATCTTATTAAAAGAGATTTTTTTGAGAATGTGAAGATATGATATTAAATAGGAGCATTTTAGTAAAATTATTTTTTATCTAAATTTCTAATAATAAAAATAATCTATAGATTGGGACAAGTAGAAAAACATAAGCCTATCGTTTTAGGATGGAGGAAGTAAATAACAATTGTCAGTATAATACCGATTGCCATTTCAATTTCTCCCTATCTATTAAAGACTCCATTGTATTTTCCAAATAAATACAACCTCATTATTTTATATGCCTTTCAATGATTATATTATCTAATTGGAAATCTGCTTGAGATTGTAGACATAAGTTCTATGAGGCATCTTTAACCTTTTTTTTTCGTCCTTTCAATATATACTTTATCATCTTGTATTATCCAACGAATTTGAGAAATTATATTTTTGTTTATTTGTTTCATTAATTATTGTGGATTTATCTTTTGTGATATCAGATAAAAATTTAAGTCAAGATTTCAGGTTTATATGATTTGCTATGATAATATTTTTTGAAAGATTTGATTCTCTCACCTTAATCTTTTTCAGAATTTATCTTTTTTTATTGGTTCGGATTGTATCCCATTTGGTTACTGATTGTAAGAATTCTAAAATTAATTGAACTACGAATAAAAGTAATAAACTCATTCCAAAATCTATTGAGCTTGGACCAAAGTTGATTGTAAAAAAAAAACAAAATTCTGATTGAATAAAATCATACCACAAATTACTTTAAAAGTTACATTATTTAAGTGAAAACTATATGACAGCAATGGAAAGAGAAACATTATGTAACGAACACATTTTCACAATAAGAAATCACGACTATAAGAAACAAGATTTCATGAAAGAGCCTTCATTCAAGATCTAAAACATCCACATAAAACGTCAATGATAATGATAATAAATATCTTTCGGTCTTTTATTATGTTTTGGCCTCTTATTGAAATAAAATAACTTTGAAAATCACAATACTGACCAATGGGCTACATCAGTCTGGAAAACCACAAATAAAAGTAAAGTGACATAAACTTCTTAGACGTCGCTATCCTTGAGTGAGCATCAACTGAGGCTTGTTTCCCCTGATCAACCCCACCTATTTCTGTTTAGCATTTTAGAAAAAAAACAAGTCAAAAATGCAACCAAACATGTACGAGTCAGACATATATCCCATGGTGATGAAATAACAACTTATAGGACATAACTCATAAAGCAAGTAAATATGAATTTATGATATAAACCCTTAACCATGTGAGCTTACATTATAAAGCATGTAAACATTGACACATCCGATACAACACATGACTCAGGCACTATATCCCAACTCAAATGACAAATCGGCGCTATACACATACATTAACCAACATGTAATGCAAACATCATTACATTTGACACGACTGACGACTGGGGCACCATATCCTGACTCAAATGACAAATCGACACTGTAAACATAAATTAACCAACATGTAATGCAAACATCATCACATTTGACACGACCAACGACTCGGGTACCATATCCAAACTCGGGTATCGTATCCCGAGGCTTTATGCGTAAAGGGTTGTGGATAACCCTCCCTATCTTGAGTTCCCATGGAACCCGCTCAAGGTTGGTACTTAACCGCCATAACCGACTCGTACTCCCGGACGGTCTAATACCCAATAATAATCATTTGACACGTTTTACTCTATTACTATATGAGTTACTCTTCCATTCCTTTCAATTATACATAGAATAAAATAACCAAAACAAGGGGAACTCATCCGGACAAACTCAATCTCGTCCAGACGAAATGATATCTCGTCTGGACCAAAGCTATTTCATTCAGATGAAATCTCTTTCATCCCATACACAAATTCTATCCATGAAAGTACGACTAAATATCACCCAAACACGACCAAATCCTCTTCCAACACCTATAAATCATCAACCAATATGTTTAAATAACCAAAACATTCGGTTTCATTATGATTGAATCATTATTCTACCACATACTTTATTAGAAAATACTCGATTCCCTCGAAGAACTTGAGAGGAAACCTAGATACTACCACATGACAAAACACTAACGAAAACACAATTCCTACAAAATTGACCACCAATAAATCACTGATTTTACCAACCAGGCCTTAATCATGAAACTATGTAATTAAGAAATAATGTATGAAATGTATATGGAAAAGTTGATGAACAATTTTTACCTCACAACGAAGAGGACACCGAGAGGACTACGGATCCATAACTAGATGGTTGACTCATGCGGTTCCCTTTCCATAGTTGATGGATTTATCCCCAGCCCTTCTTCTCCCTCTTTTCACTTCTCTCTCTTTGTTGATATAGATGCAATATGACTAATAACGTATAAGGTTTGGGGAATTGTTTTCCAAATATCTTGTTGGGCTTCCTTAATGGGCTTCTCTAACTGGGCCTTATAGTTCTCTCCCCAAAAAGATAAACTTCATTCTCGAAGTTTCAACCATACTCACAAATATTCTCTAACACCAAATTTAAATTTATCACAACAACTTCCATCCACGCCTTATTGATTCCTATAATATGCATGTTAAGTATACCTACATACCATGAAACTATAACAACGTAATTATCGATAACCTCTTCTTTAAAATTCCACCATCCCATGAACATCTAACGGTTTTCCAAGAAATCAACAAACCCCGAAAAACACTAACATCACCTATGCGCCCGTAATTCACACTCAGTTCCCCTTCAAAGCCACGCATAAGACAACTCTATGACATTGTATGACAACACATATTTTTTTAATTTTTTTTATATACGTACATGCCATAGTAAATGCCAATCTAACCTTACGATATGTTAGCTAAAATTACTCAACCAAGAAGACACGTCCACCCATGGTACATGACAGTTACGACATCCTATCTGTGATAATACAGCGTCTCCTCAATGATCATATGACATTATATCCATGGCAAGACTACCCCACATTGACGACAACATGCCATCACGTCCTCGACAATACTACACTACATCAATGATACATACAATACACCCAACAACTAGAAACTTGATGCAACGCCCAACCATCCACTATCCCAAGATTTTTTTTTCAACTTATTACCAATCAATTTGTCCAATCTGAAGTTTCAAATAGGATTAGCCCCTACTAGACCTATGATACCCACAACAACGATAATTTGCCCAATGTCTTTTTTCCATTTGACCAAGAGAATTCTATGACGACTTCCTCATCTAACCATCCACAATATCACTCTTTTTTTGCTAGTTAAGAGATAATTGAATGGTCACTCATATATCCTCCAAACATGTCTCACCACAAATACATATATGATATCTAACCAACCACTCCTACAAATTTAGGTTTGAAATGTTGAATCATGTCAAAACTACTCTCAACCTCCAACCAACATTGTCGACATAACACAAAATGAGATTCATCCACAACACCTAACTGACAATCTCAACAATATTCCGTCATTTAAAGTTATATCTGTGCTCAATCTTTCCCAGGGTATTTATCTCATGTACGCATCCACCACTCTATCTCAATCTATCAATCATCATACCTCTCTACGTCTACTACTATGTACATATCCCATTACTATATCGATCATCATTAAAATACTAACTCGACACCCTTACTACACCTCTATTCATCACATACACCCTTAAAATTTTACTTTCTCAACACACCACATCAAAATGCTCACATAATATCCAATTCTATAGTTCTTATGCAATTCCTGCACTAATAACATCTTGCAATTCGATCCATCTCATTACACAACTTATTCACTCTATGAATTCTTCATTTTACCTCACGCTTTTCACATGTCTCTACAACTCCCACATGTCTCTACTACTCTCATCCTCATTTCAATTCGTTAATTTAGACCATAAACCTATCGGATAGTGTGGGTTCTTCTTGACTTGTCATCTAAATCAGGAAGAAACTAAGTCGACAATCTTCCATATTAGGACCTTACATATATGTTTATACAATAGTTAGATTTGTCCTATCACTGTCCAACCTATCTCTATCTATTAAATATGGACCAACTCTTACATCTCCAAAATACGGTGCTGACAATTCTATAGAATGCTAGTCTTCTAGTTCATTTCTTTTCAATAAGAGGGTCAGGGTTTCATACGATCACTAACACAAAATGCTAAGAATGTCTCCAAAGTGCCATGATGTGTATGTGATAAAATAACTTTTCCTCCTGACTCGGGTTGTGCAAGCATAGCACTCAATGCGACTTATTCTCCATTATCAATGGACTTACCATTAACGAATTCTAACCCAAACTCACCAAACATCTTCATCGCATCCCACTCATCATATATAAGGCATGCCAATATACATCGAGCCTTGTGACTCAATGCATCTACCACTGCATTCACCTTTCCCGGAGGGTATTAGAGATCAAAGTTGTATTGTTCTAGATACTCTATCTACCATCTCTACCTTATATTCATATCCCTCTATGTGATGATGTACTTGAGGCTCTTATAATTAGAAAAGACCTCTAACTTCTCCGCATATAGATAATACCTCCAAATCATCAACATAAATACAATGGCTCCCAGCTCTAAATTGTGAGTTGGATCATTCTACTCATGTACCTTCAGTTATCATGAAGCGTATGTGATTACCCTCTCTGTCTGTACTAGTACGCATCCTGTACCTTCTTTAAAGGCATCAAAATATACCATATACACCACTCTCCTTTCTAGAATGATTAGTATGAAAGTTGAAGTCAACAACTCCTTTAGTTTCATAAACGACTCCCCGCACTTAGCATCCAACTCGAACTTGACCCTTTTAGGTGTAAAGCGGGTCATAGGGGATGCTATCGTAGAGAAATCATTCATGAATCTCCTATAATAACCTACTAGCCCTAAGAAATTGCGAATCTCGAAGACATTCTCGGATCGTTCCCAATTTGATACACCTTCAATCTTCAACGGATCTACTGCTACCATTTCGATTGTCACAACATGCTCCTAGGACTTTACTTTTTGAAGCCATAACTCATACTTTGACAATATCTCATACAACTGATACTCCCATAATATCGACAACGCAACCATCGAGTGCTCCCAGTGCTCCTTCTCAGTCATCGAGTACACTAGGATGTCATCTATAAAAAATGATAATGAACCTATCTAAGTACTCCTGGAATACCGTATTCATCATATCCATAAAGATAGTCGGCGCATTTGTCAACCCAAAGGGAATAACCAGAAACTCGTAATGCCCAAACCAAGTCCCAAAAGTCGTCTTCTCTATATCCTCTTTTTGGATTCTTACCTAATGGTAAACTGAGTGAAGATCAATTTTTGAGACATATTTCGACCCCTTCAACTGATCGAATAAGTCATTTATCATCGGCAATGGGTACTTGTTCTTGGTTGTAACTCATTTTGACTTCTTGTAATCAATACGCATTCTCATTGTTCCATCTTTGTTCTATACAAATAATGTCGTTACACTCTATGGTGATGTACTAAGTTGGATGAAACCCTTATCCCATAAATTATCAATCTACATCTTCTTCTTCCCCATATCAGCAGGAGCCAAATGGAGCAGTATCATATAGATAGGACTCATACCAGGAATGAGATATATAGTGAATTCCACCTCACGACGTGGTGGCAATCCACTAATATCCTCCGAAAATATGTCATGATAGTAGAAAACAACTGGGGTAACTCAGGATATACCTTTTTAGTCTCAACATTGGAAAGATTTGCTAGAATGCAACAAAAGGTGTCCCTCATTGATCCTGCAAACACACAAGGAATGTCTTGGTCATCAACATATCGAATGGCCACTCCTTCCTCTAGAAATAGTGTAACCCGATGACAGTCACACTTGGTCACAACACGATTGATTGTCAACCAATCCATGACCAAAATAACATCAAATCCGGACATGTCCAGAACAATCAGATTACATTCGAATTTGTGGCCGGAAACAATATTGGAACAATGACGACATATAAACCTTAGAACTATACCCATGCTTGAAGAAGTATCAACCGAAACACTCTCTGTCTCTAATCCCAATGAACAAACTAATCCCACGACAATAAATGAATGGGACGTACCCTATCAACTCCCAAATAACTTATCGTTGGCCTCATCCACTATCAAAAATCTGTATTGGACCTATAGGCCATCCCTTCTATGTCAACGCAGAACTAAGTGTTGACATTGGTTACTAAAAGTTATTGGGACTAGGTTTTAAAGTGTAAAGCATGTGTATAAAAGTAATGAGACATAGGTTGAGGTTTCCTAGATGCCTACCTGACTTTCTAGACGTATCTCACTCGAGACTTCCAACCCGATAAACCCATTAACCTACAGCTCTAAAGATGGTCGTAAACCTTGAGCTTTGATACTAATTGTAATAAATTGGGCTCTCTAGACAACCCCAAGGAAGTCACTATTATCCGACCGCATCGTAACATTAACATAAAACACCAATCATCGTGTTTTATTGAATGAAACTACTCCAAAGTACATCAAATAGTAACTCAAACTAGCTTTATTATCATATTTTCTGCCTTAAAACTTAAAGGTAAAAAGCTAACATCTTGGCCAATGGTCTACATCTGACTCGAACGAGATAACAAAATGAGAAACTGAAAAGAAATGACAAAATCAACCGCCTAGTTAGCTTCAACCTATTCTAACTCAGTTCTTTTAGCTCTCACCTCCTGATTCTGCTTGGTGTTTTCTCGTAAGAATAGTAATAGAAAAACCAACCAAGCAGGCAAAAGTCAGAAAGATATCCAATCTATTAAAATAAATATAATAGTAATAATGGCAATAGTAATAAAACAACAAAAGAAATCAAATGCCTAAATATGTACTAACCCAACCACTTCACATCTCAACATGTATAAAATTGTATATGTAATACATGGATCGTCAAAATCATAAATCATACAACCTACTGGGAGACCTCTCCTCCCACTCGAAATACATGTCCTTCTGTCACTTTACACGTAAAGACAATTCAAGTGGAAGGATCCTCACGAGATCGGGTGACACTTGGACATCTAGACTTCTAAGGCTATCAACTACTACACCTATCGGGAAGTATCTCTGTCTCTCCCAAGTCATGCCTAAGGGTGTACTAACCTCGAAAGTCTATCCCGATTTGACACAACCAATCTTGGACATCTAGCTTCTAAGGCCTCTCACATACTACGTCCTAACAAACCTTGGACCTCTAGCTTCCAAGGCCTACCACATGCCATACTCGTAACTTAATCCATTATATAAATGCTTAAGTTACCTTTATAATTTCAATTTTGTTGTTATTCTAATACCTATTAACATGTATGCTATCGATTCAAGACCCAGAAAGCCTGCAACACATCTCACAACATCACAACAATAGAACTTGTCTCAAATGCTAAAAAATTAAAGTTTAATGAATTATTAGGAAATTCTGGAAAATATTTTCCTATCAAATTGGGTATGATTGGAAATCTCATTCAAATATATTTCCAATGGTTCAAACAGAGCTCAATTCCGACTTCTTAGAAAGAGTTATGGCCTTTTTTGTAAAAGGTTGCAAATCTGTCTGTAAAACCATAAAACAACCTAATTCCTCTACAAAATTTATACCAAAAAACACAGCTTTCATACAATTATTTCAATGGATTATGGTTCAAATTTTGCTATATACCTCATTAGAATTAGCAATTTTGTCTCGAAAATCCTTGGATACGAGCCCTAACACCACTACCCAAACACCTCGTGCTCACACAACTCCAACACAAAAATTGTCATGCCTTGAATTTCAAAAAGCCTAGGGACGTGATCATATAGAAAAATAATAACCAAGAACCCAAAATAATC
>MKEJ01075997.1:0-11603 GCA_001753735.1 Embelia ribes
CAACTTTTAGTATGAAATTTTTATCTTCTATGATTTGTTGTTTATCTCATTTTATTAACGGTAAAATAAAAAAATATCAAACATCAAGATCTATAAGTCGAACTTCAAACGCCTCCTGGTGGTGTTTTATAGTTAATTTAATGAAGAAAAGGTGGTGTTTATGATGATAACAATAACAATAACAATAATATCAGTAAATCTTCTATGACCGATTTGCTTTTTTTTTGGGGGGGGGACTTTTGATTACTATTAATTTGTTAATTAAGAGATAAGTTTGATGTTGAATTTAAAGGATCTCGGTGATTATCGCTACTTAATAGTTTCTCTATCAGAAAAATTGCTAGTACTTATCAATAATATAACTCTCAAAAACATTTCATTTATTTCTTGTTCTCGAAGAATTGCCCATACTTTAAGCATAATTTGATAGGGTCTCTCTCCTTCCCACACAACTTGGCAACATATGCATACAGATAACAATCATCATAATCTTTCTCTCTTTTTTTTTGGGACAAAAAAAATGCTTGAGATAGAGATAATCAAAGTAACACCTATACATATGGTATACATAATCTAATTGGAATTATAACAACTAATCTTACTTCATTGAAGCCTTTTTCATCAGCCTAAGAAAAGAAAAACACAAGCACACACAAAAAAAATTAAAATTAAAAAAAAAACATACATGAAAATATGTATCCCTTAACTCCTACTTAAAAATAATCAAAATCACTTGGAATTTGATAGGGTGCATCTCTATCTTTTCTACTCACCTTGGGCAAACCCTTGCTCTTAACCCGATGGTTGGGCACCTCGGGTGGCCTTACCGATCTTATTAATGCCCAATTTACGCCTTTGAAAAATTCATGTCTCTTTATCTCCGCGGACCCATTGAGCCCCCCGATTCTCCTCTTAGGATTCTTCACTAACAACCTACTAATGAGGTCTTGCACCCTCACCATATCCTCGTGGTCTTTCGTTGTACCGGAACTTATTCTCGGGAACGATAGGGGCTTTTTTAGGATGTTGATGAGGGTCTTTTCGTTGTTTTCGCCCTTGAAAGGTGTGATCCCATACAAAAGCTCATACAGGAACACGCCAAATGTCCACCAATCAACGGCACTGCCGTGGCCTTGGCCGGAGATTACTTCTGGGGCGAGGTACTCGTGGGTCCCGACAAAGGATTTGGACCGGGCTTGGGTCGGTTCAGCTACTAGTTCCGGATCGTACTCTTGTTGTTCAACCTGTAATTAACAGTGTACATTCTAACAATTAAAAATAAAATTCAATATTTTGACTAAAATAATATACAATGATAGAGATACAAGAAAAATGGAAAGATTAGATATAAAATGCAAGATGCAAAAACCAAACTATAAAATAAACAATACCATATTGCACTTTTTAATTGGATATAGTTTTATATCATTTTAAGAAAATTGTTAAATGGCATATCATTATTACCTTTGTTGAACTAGCAACTTGTGTCTTTTTTGTAGATGATGAAAAACAAGAAAGCACGGGCTTCATCGGTCCGATTTTCGCACAAGAAGGCGTTGAGCAATAACTACGCATTGCACAATTCTCTTCGTCATCGTCATCTTCTTGATCAAGCACTACTACACGTTTTATGAGCTTGGGAACGACATCGCATTTGAGGGAGAGATCGAAATCCGAGAGCATGATGTGTCCGTCTTCTCTGACTAACACGTTCTCAGGCTTTAGGTCTCTATAGACTATCCCCATCATGTGGAGGTACTCGAGGGCTAGCAGCGTCTCCGCAGCATAAAACCTGTTTTATTTTGTAAGGTTTGTATTAGTAATTTTGTAACTTAAGTCAAGCATGAGCTAGTTCACAAAATTTTGAAAATTGAAAATTTTCTACTTTTGAGTACATAAAATGTATTTTGATGTAGATACAAATGAATTGGGGAGAGAATCATCTAAAACTAAATGAATACAACTAATGAGATTGTGATCATGTTATAAGAAAAAGTATTAACTTTTTAGTTGCAAAAATTTGCTAATTTTCTTTTAAAATTTTTGCTACATCTTGTGAATTAGCTTGAATGTAGGCATATACCATGTTAAGTGATCTGCACAATTATTAAGATAATCCTATTATATTATTTATTATATTCAACGTAAACCATTCTTTTAGAGCTCATTCCACAATCAAAACTTTAGGACTTTCCTAAAACCATGTATAGCAACACAAGCATATATATATGCAATTCACCACCGGGCCGGTGCACAAACACACATGGCGTGTCTGTGCAGTGGGGACGATAATGATAATGACGTGGCACGCGACGGTCTGGCATTATGGTTGCAAATTAAGTAACTTACTTGGCGGCGGAGATGGAGAAGCGTTTAGAAGGGAGGCGTAGGCGGGCTGCGTATAAGTCGCCACCGGGGCAAAACTCCATAACCAAACATGAATAGTGTGAAGCATCAAACTCAGCATAGAGAGTGGGCAAGAATGGGTGATCAAGCATGCCCAATATCTCCTTTTCCATTTCTGCCCTCTGCAGCTTCTTCCTTATTGCTAATGCCTCTTTGTCCACCACCTACACAATGGTTTTAAATTTTTACATTTTAGAAAAAATATTAGAATAAATAATAATTAAACGTTACCCTAAAACAAGAATAACCCTGCATAGAAATGGTAACGAGAGGTGTTAAAACAACCAAAAGCCATCATATTCTTCATATGCAAGTTATGCAACATAATCTTCAAGTAACCTGCTCTAAATTATTTTGAATCCTTTTTCTTCATTTGTAATTTTAGTATATTATTATTTGGGAAATAATTTTAATCCATATAGGTACATAACGTATTTTATGAAATATGATTACCAAAAAAAGAGAAAAAAAATTAGGTAGGACTTGTAAATTTAGTTGTTATACAGTATATTACAACTTTATAACCACCTTCATGGCATAAAAGCAGGGTGGTTCCGCCACAGTCGGGTTGCGAATCTGACACAAGTAAACATTCCCGAGATCCCCACCGCCCACTCGCCTAAGCAGGCGGAAGTGGTCAAGACCAACTTGACCACCATGCTCCATCTGCAACCGCCGTATGGCCTGCCAGGCTATCTGGCAGGCCTTGTGCGGCTTGAGGTGGGGGTCGCCAGAGACTGAGCTCTGGCGACTAATGAAGCTCAGGTTGCTGAGCCAGCTACGACTGGACTCATGCGCAGTCACTGAGGAGGAGCAACTACTCTCGTAGTCAGATGAGTCATCTCGGGTTGCAGTTGTCATGGTGGTGGTAGTGGTGGTGATGTTAGGGTTTGGAGCATGAAAGGAATGAGGATTATTAGCATATATTGGCTCTCATAAGCTATTTATATGTGTGTAGCCGTTGTGGGGGTATTAAAGTATTTTTCTTTTTTCCCATTCTTGTTGCTTTTTCTTTTTGTTTTTAATAACAAAGCGAGTGAGAAAGCTGTGGACTTTGATGCTTTTGTTAATGGGCATTTTAAAAGTGCTATTAACTAAAGGGTGATGTTATATATGATTGAAGTAAAATACAAAAACCTAAAGAAAGGGACATTTATGTAATAGTGGGTTATCGTATAATATGTACAAAACTCTTAGATTTTGTGCTCTATTATTTTATTTTGGGTATTATTCATTATGGTGTCACAAAGGGCTTTTTCAAATGTCACTTAGGATTTTTAGTGGAAAATTAATTCTTTGACTGATTAATAGGAGAACAATGATAGCCGTATCATCTGATCACTAGCTATATCTATATAATTAATTTCTTCTCAGTAATGGAGTTAATCACTGCATCATTATTTTAGTCGAATAACATTACTCAAATAAAAGTTGAGATTTAATTGTATCTTGGGGAACTTATTTCATATATATTGATGTATATTTGACGGTCATATGGCCATTGGCCTTGTTTGGTATGCAATGCTACTGAATTTTTTTTGTACTTTTTGCTTAAAAGTACAAATATGTGTTTGTTGTAATAAATAAAAGTATAATTATTTATACTTTCAAGCCATAAAAATATATTTTTATAGAAGCAAAAGTATAATTTTCTTCTAGTTTACAATTAGTTTTCACCACTCTCGATACAAAAAAAATATATATTTTTTTAATTTAACGAAACATACTGTAATACATTTAATTATAACTTTAAAATATATTTTTCCACACTTTTATTATGCAACGAAAAAGTAAAAGTAAAAATCTCTCAAGTAGCTATGATTAGAAAATATGTAATCATTTTCTCCATATTTGCAAATTGCAAGTAATTATAACTGCAGTAGAAGAATATACTATATAATAATTTCAAAATATGTGAAGCACCCAGTGCTCCATTCATTTCCACCTCCCAGTCATTGTACACATATAGCCTCACATGTGTGCACATTTTAAAATATAGGAACCAACTCAATACAATAATTTTTTACGGAAATTGTACAAGAAAATTTTTTATTCAGAATTATTATGTTTTAAAAGTAAATTTCTATAAACTGACAAAAAAAATATATTCCTATTTTTAAATTAAAAAATACTAGTATTAATTTGTCTTCAATTTATAATAATTATTTGTCTTGAAGACATAGTAATTTCTGTACATTACAATGAAAAAAATTTATTCTATTGAGAGGACTTCCTAAAATATAGCTTGATGTTAAGGAAGGTAATTTTATACGTACATGAATGTACGAATTTCCTACGCACATTTATTAATCATTCATTGATGTATATGCATAAGCATTGATTTTGTTTCTCTAGGTGTAAACACATGAATTGATATATGTAGCATATTACTACGTACATGTATTTATAAAATCTGCATACTAAAATTACTAATATTATTATCTTGAAATATACTTAGGTCTCAACATTTGACAACTCATTACAAATTTTTATAAATGCAAGTGGTTAAATGCTAAGATGACGAGTTGTCAATTATTCAAATAAGTGTAAAGAATTTGAACTAAGACAATGTGAAAACTGAAACATATAACACAAAGATATTGTATATTTAAACAATTTAATGTCATCTTCAACAGAAATATTTGTCAACAACACTAACATTTTTAGAAATCACATATAACTTAAATTAGCAATATATATGTGTGTGTGTATTATATATATATGCATACATGTATATATGTTGGTGAGATGCCGGTTGTATCACTTAAATCATACAAATGTTACAAATGTACACCTTTATGAGGTGCTTGCCAAGCATGTGAACCCATAGGTAACCTGTGTACTGAGCTTATTCAACTAACGGCACACACATATATAAATATATATATATTATCTTCTCTGTTTAAACAAAGTCCCAACCACTACCCACACATAAGTACATATCTAATATTCTCTGTCATAAATCTGCACTTGTCTCATTAATTATCATAGTTGGCCATCGAAAGAAATTTAAATGAATTTTAAGCAATTTTGCAAGAAGTGAAATGTAATAAAGGAACTCATATATAAATCTGCACTTGTCTCGTTAATTATGTGGTAGTACTTTCATATATAATAGAAATTTATTATAGTTGGCTATTAAAAGAAATAGTTTATAGACTGAACATGCAAATTAATTTTCTGCAATTGCGTAAAGAAGTGAAAAGTGAAAAGGATACACATAAATCTGCCCTTGTGTCGTTAGTTTTGTTGTTGCACTTCCGGGATTAATATAAATTATTATTGTTGGCCATTAAAAGAAATATTTAACAGATGGAAATTTGGATGGATTTTCCGCAACTTAGCAAAGAATTGAACGTAATAAAGGGACACAATAAAATTCTAAAAATTTATTTAAAATACTTGTACTTTATAGTATTCCCTATTACTTCTTCAAATAACACCAAAAATCAATTTTGGACACATAATGAAAACAGAATTCTAATTACTCATGTTCATCAAATGGTTATGTACGGGCATGAAACTTTATAATACTTGTGCAACTTTATATATATATATATATATATAATGTTTAAAAGTCTAATAAGGAAAAGATATTGCCGTGGCCTGCTAATTGAATTGATTACTTACACTTAACGTAAAAAAGGTGTCAACTACTGTTTAAATGATTATTCTAACATATAAGCAAAGAATATCTATGTCCTAACTACTCCTAACCACTCATATTTAACATTTATATTCTTCTAGTTTTACAACTTTGGGTAATATACACTTTTCCCCATACAGTTTCTGAAAATTTCAGAATATTCCTCAGGTTTCAGAAATTACACTATGCCCTGAAGTCTCAATTGAACTTTGAATCTAACATAAAAAGACAACCATGACGCCCATAAGAAATTATCATCTTCTTATTAATTCATTCATCTTTGAATTAATATAAAATTTTATGATAACAAGAAAATCTTCTATTATTGGATAATTTACCAAGTTGTTTTGGAACTAAATTTATCTAGGTAAACATAATTTTTTATTTTATGATACAAATTATTATTGAAAAAATAAAAATTCTATTGAAATTGGGATTATTCCTATATATACTTTTCAAAGTTTTTTCCTCTAATGGTTTCATTTGCAAATTTAGAAAGTTAATATTAAAAATTTTACAAAATTTTTGCATACTAAATCTCAATGGAGTTGCTATTATACTTTCAAGTTGTTAACATCAATGGTGTTGTGGAAAATTTTTCCTCATGAAGTTTGTACGTCAATTTAGAAGGTTGAGTATAAACATTTGTAATTGACGTGTATTTTATATTTTTCATATTATAAATCTTTCACAATCTTATAAGTAATTAATTTGTTTAAATTGATAATATTCATTTGTTTTTTAATTTGATTGCAAAGAACTAAGAATGATGCTTTTATGTCAAATTGAATTTTATTATTTTATTATTATTTAGAAATTTTAAGATTTACTCATAATATTAAACTAAAATATGAGTGTTATGAGTTAGTTGTCAATCCTAAAGGTATACACCTTTATTATGAAGTTCATGGTCCAATGAATAAAAAAAAAAAAGATATTTGCACATTATAAATATGTGAAATTGAATGTGGTATTTAAGGTTATACTATTATATTATATATGTTAAATTGGTTGGGCTATTTTGGAATATATAAGATAATGGGATTGATTTACGGGACATTTTGGGGTTTAATAATAGGGACAATGATGACATCAAAACCAACTTCCATTTTGCCCACCAAAATCTGGGAATATGATACAATAAACAACAAACCTCAAACCTCAAGGGAGAAAGTATAATTGCATAAACCACAGGGGGGTAATCTAAAATTTTTAGAAACCTCATGGAGTCAAAGTGTAAATTACCTAACAACTTTTTATAATTTATCCTAATTAATATATTAATAGCATCCACCAATCTCAACCGTCGATGACAAACGGACTGGCAACGTTTCACCTGCCACGTGTCGCCGACTAACTCGTCAACTCGTAATTCACTCCGACTCATTGCACGAGTGTAATTTACACTGGAGATTTACCCTAATGGTGTCATAGTTTTGATAAGAATCGTTTTTGGTCCCAATAGTTTCAATACAACACTATTATACCCAGATATTTTCTAAAGAATGACGGATATGGTCCCAAAATTTTTAGTAATGCGGCATCTTTGGTCCTTTTAATTTTTACCCAATAACACAGACAAGAAAGGATGGTTATAAATAATGTTTATACAAATGGGTTGAGTACGTTTTCACTGAAGGATGTTTCAAAATTTTATAATTTATGTGATAAAATTCTTAAAAATGTACCTTTATATAGAAACATGTTGTTGGAAGTTTACAATGGGACATAAATTATATGCGATTATACACTACATGTCACAAATACGAGTGTTTTTTATTACATTCCATTTTAAGTAAGGGCATTAGACAACAATAATTTGATTATTTAATAACTAGGCCAAAAAGTACTAAAAGTGAGAGACAAATAGAATTTAGTAACATAAATAATCGTAAAAGACAAATGTATCCCCTAAAAACCAACATGGATTACATGATATGATTTTCATTTCTTTCACAAATTTGGATGATTTTCCGTCAATAATATAGAAGGGACCAATTGTCTTCTTCTCTGATACCGTGCGCAAATGTTCCCTTCAAACATGAGGGTCACTATGTAATTTACCCTTCAAACACCAGCTCATACAATGTCATCAATCACATGGTACATGGGTAAATGTTCTCTCTCTAACCCCCACACACTCTCTCTCTCTCTCTTTCTCTCTCTCCCAAAACCTGCAGAGTCTCCTAAAAGCTCAGAGACCCAAAATCTGTTTTTTTCTCCTTCCTTCTCTGCACAAAGTTTCCATTGATAACGAAGTTACTTTGTCCAAATTCAACTCCCAATGCTATTCCCCATTTTCAAAATCACTCTTTCACTAAAACCCAGATAGTGTTTCTTCCAATAACAATCACCAATTTCATTTACCAAATAGTGAATTTCTCAGATCAGTTCCAAAATTCCAATATTTCCAAAAATACGAAACTTGCTTCTTGGATCTCTCCTCTTTCCAAAATCCTCTGTTTTAGCCCCAATTACTAAGTCATCAAATTTCCTCTGCTGAAAAATCGAATTTTACTGAGTTACTCTGTCTCACTAAAACCCACATCTCCTCTGTCTCTGCTCTACTAGTTTTCCAATAAATAAAACCCCAATTCCATCTCAAATTCTCCACTAATTGTAATTGTCTCAGATCATTTTTTAAAAAACTCCAATGTTTTCCAAATTTTGAAACTTACCTTTTCTTTCTAAAGCCCCGATCTTTCGTCTTTTCCAAATCATCTGCTTTAGTTGCAATTTCGAAAATTGGAGTTTCAATGTCACCCACATTTTGAAATCCTTGTCGGACTAAAACCCGGATCTTACCATGGATCACAAGCGAAAACTAATTCTGATTCTAGCCCCAATTTCACTGCCCATTTTGTTAATTCTCTGTTTTCTAATTTACTTTTGCCGAAACAGAGCACACAAGCCCAATCCAATTGAATCAGGGTTCGAGGTCGAAGACCGAGAAACATCAGAATCAGAAGACTTGATAAGATTCGAGGGGGGCGAAGATCTAACGGTGTACGATATCCTAGAAGCTCCGGGGGAAGTGATCGGGAAATCGAGCTACGGGACTCTGTATAGGGCGTGTTTGGTTCGGAACAATTCGGTTTTGTTACTCCGGTTTTTGAGACCGGCTTGTGCTTTGAAATTGAAAGAGATTGTGCCATTAGTACATATTTTGGGGTCAATTAGGAACCCTAATTTGGTGCCACTGAGAGCATTTTATGCCGGGCCTAGGGGTGAGAAGCTACTTGTCCATCCATTTTACTTACGTGGCACTCCTGCAGATTTTATTGGAGGTAATTTTTATTTTTTAATAAAAAGAAAGTATTTTTGGGGATAAATCTTGATGAATTTTATTTTTTTAGCGTTGTGGGCTTGCTTGATCTTATTTGGTAATTATAATTGCATACAACAGGAGTACTTATTAGGCAACTGACCTATTTAGGGGTTCATATATATATTTATATATATTCAACGGCCGCATAGTTGAAATTATTAAATTTTACATATAATTTCTATAGAAATTTCCGAAAGGAGGAGGCTGCAGCCCTGCCTACGGGTGATCTTAGATGAGTCTTCCGTAAATTTTAGAGAACCAAATACCATTTAATCCCCCTGAATTGAGAGATTTTTACGGAGTTCCCCTTGAGCATTCTCAGTATTAAGGTCTCGATTTTAATGTTTAAAATTTTAGAAATTAAAATTTAGGTGTTGGAAATCGGGATTATGGTGCAAGTTCACTTGAACAATTTGGAAAAGAGTAGAAGAGAAAATAAAAAGAGGTAAAAGAAGGCGTGTCAATTTAATTTCTATATCCGGGGCTTTGGGATCATATATACATATAATGTTTCATATCATGAAGAAAAAGTTTGGTGGCAAAGTAATTTTGCTCAACAGCGCTTTCATTTCATGATTCTTATAAAAAAAAAAAATTGGATTAGCTGATGCCTAAATAGATTAGCTAAACATTTTTTTTTTTTTTTAGGTTCTAATGTTCTAATATATTATTGACACATTTAATTAAATTTCTTATCAGATGTAGATATTCTGATGTGTGAGTAGAATGAATTGTCAACATCTTATATTAAAGAGTGCAACTGCAATAAAATCATTATTGATACCACCTAATAGCTAGATTTTTCTGTTAATTTTTGTCATGTTTGTTGGTGGTTAGATCTTGTATTCTTGTCAATTATCTTTTTTACCAAAATGGGCATCATCACATTCTACCTTTTAACTCTTGAATGGATAATCTTCCCCACACCTTTTTATAACCAATATTTGTTGCTTTTATTGCTTTTGTCTTCTTCATTTTATGCTTTTTAGAATACTTATATTGCTTTTGTGGTAACTTTTCCCTTTTTGAATCTTATCTTTTTTAAACTTTTGGCTTCTCATTTTTCTCTTCTTTTTCGATATAAAATTGATATGCATTTGATTGTTCAGTTTTTAAGTCGAGTATTTTTGTTGTTTTGAGCTAAAAATTTTGAGGTTTTCAGCTGAATGCTTCTAAATTTAGTCAAAAAAACGAATTTTTTGTCTAAAAGGTGCAACCAACCAAACCTTTATTCTCCTTAAACCTTTTCATCATCTTAAGGTTATTGCTTAGTTTGGTGAATGTGAATTGGTTATTTATCCCAAGTTACTTTATGTATACATGTGGTAAGTTTTGTTGCAATGCTTAAGCAAAATAGTACTAGTTTTCTTTTTCAGATTATTAGTAAAAAAACAAAAGGCTGAATCAACCAGAAAAAAGCACAACAATTTAAACCAAAGAAAGGGGGAAAAATCTGCTCAAAAGTTTGTACTTAAACAAGCTCATTTGTGTACTTATCCTAATTGACTTGATATATACGGATATTTTCTGCTCATAGTCTAAATTCTGTACATTCTCACATAACCAAAATTTGATGATAGAAACTATGTTCCCATGAACAGATGAAAATAATGATTTTCGCAAATGGGCAAGCATATACAATGTCTCACTTGGTATTGCCAAGGCGCTATATCATCTTCATACCGGGCTTCGGAAACCGATAATCCACGGAAATCTCAAGTTGAAAAACATACTACTAGACCGAAATTACCAACCGCAAGTTTCAGATTTCGGCACACATCTCCTCTTGACTCCAACCGCAGGCCAAGAAATGCTCGAAGCTTCCTCGATTCAAGGGTACAAAGCCCCCGAATTGATGAAAATAAAGGATGCGAGTGAAGAAACCGATATATACAGCTTGGGGGTGATTTTGTTAGAAATAATTACGGGGAAGGAACCGATCAACCAAAACCCAACTCCCGGTGAGGATTTTTATTTGCCTAATTTCGTTAGCAACATGATCCTTGAGCACCGGGCTATGGAATTATGTCACCCGGATATAATTAGCGGGCAAAGTGATGATCAAATCCGAGCAAGTGAAGAGCGTATCTTGAAATTTTTCGAACTTGCGTTATCTTGTTGTTCTCCATCGCCTTCGCTTAGACCTCAAATCAAGCAAGTCGTTAAGAAGCTTGAAGAAATCGGAAAGTAGAACCAAGCTTTAAATTTCCAAAAAAAAAAAAA